>JAMALG010000058.1:0-110885 GCA_023628115.1 Naganishia sp. PT2105A-2 | reverse complement strand
CTGACTTACAGTGAATCCGAGGGGCAATTCCGGGTCCTCAGAAGTTCGCCCAAGGTTGTCGGTGATGAATGATGCCAAGCACTGCGCACAGAAGTCGAAACTGCAAAGGGAACAGATGAGCAATCTATCGAAGGCGTCCGGAAGCTCGCACTCACAGCTTCTGACCATCATCCTGCTTCTGCTCTTCGGTTAACCTATACTTAGTTTGCGTGATTTCGAACTTTCCTTCTCCTTTCAGGGTAACGAGGCACACCCGCAAGTTGGTTCCTCCCAAATCCAATGCGAGGTACTCTCCGACTTCGTTACCCTCGGGATAGCCAAAAACAAAGGTGGGAATCATGGGTACCATCTGACCATCCTTCTGTAAGCCCTTGTCGAGCACTTCCTCGAATGCATGAACAATCATCCTCATTCGTTGAGGAGTGAGCGTGAAGAGCGCCTCGTACTTTCGCAAATGATCCGCCATCGTCTTCTTCTCGGCGGCGGGGAAAGTCATGTCGTCTTGCGTTCGGGTGTGGTAGGCGACGGTCTGACCAGAGGGAGTCATAATGGCGCCGGAGCCACGACGACCGTTGGCACTGGCGATCAAGCTGCTTCTTCTTGGTTGAGGGACGGCGCCGCTTCCTTCATCGTTGAGAGGGGAGAAGGGAGAGGGCGCGCTCGAGACTGTCTCCGGAAGGCCATCGAGGGAGGGTCGACCGGAGGCCGCAGCCTTGCCGTGCTGGATAGACGAACGAGGGGAGGGTCCAGACATGGTGATGGATTGATGGTTGGAAACAGGAGAGGTTGACGAGGCCAAAATAGTCTACTGGAAGTGTCTGTGAGAGGCGAGTCGGAATGATCAGCTTGGTGTGTTTGACGAGTTGCGAAATTGCCCGAATCCATAGACCAGAGCAACAGAGCGGACAAGAACGACAATTATTGTGACGTCTTCGTTTTCTCCTGTCGCGCAAGACCAGTCCCAACTCACGCTGTTTGTACTGATTTGCACAGAACCAATGAAACAGATCTAAAACTGCAAATCTCGACGAACAGAAATGTGTCTGCATCCCTGCTATACCCGCCAGTCTGCTGAATCACCTCCGCCAGCAAACGACGCAACGGTCGAGGCCTGGCCAGCTGGAGGGACGGGATCCACAGCCGGCGGCAACAGAGCTCGCTTAGCTGTCCTTTCTCCACATCCCCATGCGCCTTTTCCTGGTCGCCGCAAATCTCCCGAGTGGCGCGGTTCATCCGTCGCGCTCGAGTCTATCTGCTTGAATTTCTCCCTACTAACGCAGCTGTCCTAGCATACAGCAGTATATCGAGTTGTGCGGCTGCTGTCCGCAGACGTGCATCGGGGTAACACGGACAACTGATGGTCCCGTTGACCGGTGGGGAAAGCTTGCTACATCAAGCTTTTGTTTGCGTAAACAGGGAGACACATTATAATTCCCAAGGCTCATGCTAAATTGCTATGATACAACGGTAGAGACCTGTGCCCGAGCTACGACTCCTCTCGTGTTAAGTGCACCCGGTCTTCTCTATTACAACATACAAACATGATCCCTCATACAGCAATATTTCGTGGAAGACGTTGACGGGTTACACATACACTGACTGATCTCGAGTACTGACATCGACGACCGATCCGTGTCTGATTGCCGTTTCAGCTCGAAGGATTGCGCCAAGACGGTAACCGAGGTGACTTTTCTTTCGATTGATTGACTGAGTTCCTAGCGCTGATGGATGGATTGCGTATCGGCGGAAGAATTGACAGATCCATGCCATTTTGATGAGAGCTTTCCGAGACGAAAGAGCGTGACGACGTTTGCGATGATGCCCGTTCGCCGGGACTGAGCGAATTCGACGGGATCTCCTGTGCACCAGCGTCCGTGGCACTGAGAGCGCCCGAAGGTGGTCCTGAACCCGATGCCGATGACGGGAGATCATAGCGGCGGTAGTCAGCTTCGGACCAGCGGATCGGGAGATCAGCAGAGTCGCTGATCTTGTGAAGGTGGAATGCGTTCTCGTAGCCTGCGAAAGCAAGAGAGTGAGTATGAGGCCGAAGTGAACGTTTGAACGAGACGTACCCCGTTGGCTTTCAGGAGTAAACGTATCTCGCCAACGGCCGACCAATAATCCCCCAGCGTGAATGTACCCAGTGTACAGCCATCTTCCGACAGCCCGATGACTAAAGTCTTGCCTCATCATCACGAGACCATCCCACATGCGCACTCTCCCGTATATCTCTGATGTTCCCCACGAGTGCCTAGCCTGCCCCGTAAGCAGGATTTCCTTTGTCCATCCTGGCCTGTCGGGGGCGTCCTCATCTTCACACGCTTCCCAGCCGCGCTCATCCGGCGATAATTTTGCTTCGGCAGTCGCTTCTTCTGCCGTCTGATCGATTCAAAAACCGGCAGATAGGAAGCTTCCGCTGCCTCCAACTTTGTCGTATTTGACGTTGATGACAGACTCGGTAATGTTCCACTCGCACTCTTGATGACCGTACGGGCCTTCATACAAGCTTCGTAGGTTACCGCCAAGAACACGTCGGTACGCTTCAAAGTCGAAGAACAGAAACGAGCCTTTCCACGTGCCATGTAATTTGTGCCGATAAAACAATGGCGGCAAGCCCGGAGAGGTGATCGGCGACGCACAAGACATGGCACGGATAAAGTCCTGGTCATACTGTAACGACGTCAGATTGTGAGTTGCTTGTGTACCGAGCCGAGGTAAAAGAAAGCTCTGTGGGTTCGCCAGACTCGGAGACTGTTTGCCTGATGAGCTGTCAAGGCGAAGATGGTTCGCCATTTGAGGTTTCGGTATCGGAAGGTTGAGATGAGGGAATGCGGCGTGGTAACTGGGCGTTCCAACCTTCTTGCCCAGAGTCACCAAATGCGGATGACGGTCAAGTATTCCGTCGAATATCAACCCGGCGGCGTCTGCGTAGAAACTAATTTGCTCAAGCATAAGTCTACTGCAAGAGCCGAATTAATCCGCTGGACTGACTTTGGCAAGATTTTCCATTCCCTGCCGAAACGCCTGACAGGCACTCCGAGCACGGTCGGCGTCAAATCCGGCATAAAAGCATTCGGTCTCGACAATAGCCGCAATTCCTCTTCGTCCTGAGCGACTTTGGTCAGCGGCAATAATCGGAAAGTCCAAGGCGCAATGTATAGTGGATACTGGAAAGTGTTTCGTCAGAGCTTGGCATAGACGGCGACACTGTGGCGAGACACACCTTGAAAGACGCAAGCGCGTATGGAGTCAAGGCGAAGACCTTCTCGTCGACATGCTCGGGAGTGTCTTCGTACATCGTCACCATGTCTAGCCGAACAGCCAGCCATGCCCCTAGAGCTTTGATGACCGTAGAAGAAGGGAGGCCAGGATCGGTGACGTCGTCCAGATATAGTTTTCTAAAGAGGGCGGTGCTAGACATCTCCAAATCCATCATCGAATGTAACAGAGGTATATTCTTCTCGTCTGTAGAGATATATCAGCGCCGTCTTGCATTAGGGATGAAAACACGAGAGCATACCGTGTTCAGTGACCATCCACCATATTGTCCAGAATACGTGCTCGGCCTCGGGATCTTCTTCTCTTGGATTTTCTTGGTTGGAGGAATCGTTCAACTTCCGGAATCGTCTAAAGATCCTGAGCCTGTCTCTATACTCTTCCGCCAGCAAGGAGTGATCAAGCTCTAGGTCGAGATCGCGAAACTCTTTCGATGGTATTGATGCAATTGGAAGTGACTCGCCATTCCCGGATTTGCGGCGTTTGGTTCCTCTGTGAATGGAATCCGAGTCGACATCGGATCCGTTATCGTTGTCGTTTTGAAAGTGCCATGACGGTATCATATCTCTATTCCACCTCCTCTTGACAGCTGCTGTATCGAAAGTCTTCTCGTAAAGCCATTTGTAGAGTGTCGGATTGCCCTCCACCGATAGCCTGTCGTGTATTTTGCGGCATGTCAGGAGAAGTGGCAGAATATACACCGGTCGTGGACGGCATTGAACCGGTTCAGATAACCGTTGAGACAGCGATGGGAGTGTGGCAGCAACGCGGTCTTGTATATCTGCCGGCCCTAGGTTGAGAAGCGAATCTATTCGAGTCCGAGATCGCAGTGCATTCTGTTTCGACAGACTCGACGAGGCAGCATTCTTGTGGACGCGGTCGAACGAGGATGCGCCAGATCTAGGATTTCTGTCGGAAAGCTCGGCGCTCGATAGCAGTATCAGGTGTTGGGCAACCAGGAGCAAGACCTGGCGGTCAAGGTCAACGAAGTTGGTTCCCATCGCTGTGCGACGGTTCAGCGAGCACGATCGAGTTGCGAAATGATGCTGGTGTCGTCGGGATGGCCATTGACCGAAGGGCAGACGTATTCCAAGCTATCCGTCGACTTGCTACTTGACTGCGAGGAAACCGAGTGTTGCTGATGACAGACACAGTGTTTTCGATTGGGATAGCAACCGACTATGAGCCGGGGACGTGCTGGCAGACGGTGACGATGCTCGAGGTTAAAAGCAGCGAGCCAGGAGGGACAACGGCGACGGCACGGCTAAAATGTCGATCCCGGTACTACTTACCTCGGGTGTAAAACCTGGTGTAAATATTCAGCTGCAGGTACCGTGCTGCACTTATCAGATTGGCAAGCGGATTGGGAAGGCGGATGAGCTGCGGGCGAGTGGTCGGTCCGTGAGCTGGTCCCTGATTCCTTGTCATGTGCCCAGCTGCGGGCTCCTTGAGTTACCTCTTGCACCGATCCAGTGGGACTTAACGACGAAGAGGAGGTCTCTGGAAGACCAGGGAGCGGGGTAAGGATCAGGGGAACCCGCTCTGATGACTGGAATATGTCCCGGGATATAGCTCTTATGCGTCTAGCTTTGACCCTTACATATTTCTTCATGTGGTAGCCAGCTTGGTAGCCTATAGCGGTCATGATCATTGCTCATGTGATGCAGGCAAAGTGCTCAGATCTTCATGGATAACGAGAAGATCACCGAGACGAAAGGAAGAGGAAGCTGGGGGAGCTGCCGAGGCCAACGAGCTGGCCAACGAACAGCTCGGCGAACCAATGGGAAAAATGTGCTGAGCAGACTTGCAGACGGCTGAGGAGCTATGTAGGTCGCAGGCTACAGGCAGTTCTGCTACCGCGAAAGCTTAGCTAAGTGCTCTGGAGAGTCTGGCCAGGCCAAACCCTTTCAAAAGTCTTCCAGAATTCTTGCAGGGGCAGTTCTGGAGCTCTGAGGACTCAGCTGCACAGCAGAGAAAGCTGATGAGGACTCCCGTTATACCATTCGGCATCGGCGACGAAGATGAGAGGCTGTAACTGATGGTAACTAGAAATCTGATCGATAAAGTTGAACAGCAGCTTTCCCAACAATAAAAATACGGTAGAGACATGCCTAATGTCTCGTCAGCATCAACCGAGGGGCATAGTGATATCAATACAGGGCAGCTTCCAGGGCCCGACGTCCAACACTGAGTCAAACAGTTGAGTTCACGGAGCTGTCAACGAGCCTATCTGGCGCCCTTTTATGATGTTTCATGAGCTTCTCATGACCTCATCCAATCAGCCTCCAATCGCTCCTCCGTGCCATTTCAGCGGCTATAACGGCGCAAGGAGACGATTCTAGGCTGCGTACTCCGTGCTTTGACGTCCAGCAGCTGCAACGAGGAGGACGGCATCGCCTCGGACCGCTCGGAAACCCCTATCAAGCTCCTTGCCCTGACTCCCCCTCCGCTGATTCAAGCTGCTCTTTACCAGCGTCTTTACCTCTGCGTCTTTCCTCTCGACTCGCCGAATGCAACAACTTGACTGCAGACAACTCTGAAGACGTGCTAGCTGACGTGCTGGACACTGACGGCAAGCTGGAGGTATCAGATGACAGCTCGGGTTACACCAGTTGTGACACCGCTGTAATTACCGCTGTATTCTCGCAAATCTGATGATAAGCTCTCCACGTACAGAAGCGGAGTCAGAATTTAGCGACAAGCTCGGTCGGGGGGTCAGAGATCAGAGGCGAAGAGCAGGTTTGAATGGTCGTTTGGGTAACCCCATCACCGTTCGCTATACACTGCCATTCAGACCCAACGTCAGATGCACCGTGCGCAAAAATACCCTAGCCGCTCAGATAGTGAAAGCGTTGTGAGGGGCATTTGGAGCAGCATTTGCGGCAAGAACCGCGGGTCCTTATCCGGGTCGGTCGCGCAATCCGTATGTACCGCATTTACGTCCCCATGAATCCCTTGATGTCGAATCCGAAGAATCATTGAATCCGCCTCTGATCAATGAGCACTGATCGACAGAGCACCGGGTGTATCGACAGAGACATCTCCTTCCGCGGCCTCCGTCGACCAGCTCGATAACGCCGACCCAGTTGGCCTGTCACGGACCTGCAACATTTCCTCCGGTGCATCTTTAATTATTCGGCATGCTTCTACACCTCAACAGCGACTTCAGCCATCGATGCTCAGCCTGATGCTGAAGGCCAGAACAAGGATCAACCGAAGAGCTGACCAAAGTGTGGTCTGAACTCTGAGACTCTTGAGCGCAACTTTATAAAGCTCTATCTTGCCTGACAGCTCAAGCACATAGCCACATGTTCTAACGGTTGTGCTATCGTCTCTTACGCATGTACGCTCCCGTTGGGTCACGCCTCCGTTAGGGGACAGTGTTGGGATAAGTCGGCCTAGCATCCGCCTGTAAGGCTCTTCACTGTTTGTAACTTGACTTGATCGACTCCGAACGAGCTTCTAGACGAGGACGCGAGACCTGCGAGAACGAGAGCGTTGACCGAACCTGATGTACTGGCATGGGTGTTGTCAGCAAGGATGGCCTCAAAACGGCGATGACGGATGGTGCGATGTGCAATGAATGAGTAATCCGATCATGACGTGCGCAATAGCGAAACCTTGTAAGAACTATTGAAAGCTTGTCCTACTCCGATACGGCAAACCCCGTGGATCCCACGGCATAATCTCGGTGCTCTGTGAGGTACAGGATCGCCAATGCGATTGCAGTATTCCGCTAAACAAAGTCTCGGCGTTGTTGTTTCTATGCGCCAACACCATCGAACAGTCGCAATATCGCTGCGAGGAGCCAAAAGCTATACAGCAGAGAAGAGGGGCTGCGAAAGATAGTCGATGTGCAGGGAAGCTCAGCGCGAAGGCAGACACTCTAAATCACGCACCGCAGGTCAACATCAGCTAGGTCGACAATGAAGGATAGCCTCCAAACTTCTCCAAGCCAATTGACTTTGAGAACGCGGCCAGCTACTTGCCCATGTTGGCGACTGTATGTATCCCTTGGACTGGATGATTTGGGTCTCATATGCCAAAGACCAAAGAGCGCGTTGTGAGCTACTATAAGCGGCTCGAACAAGCTCATGGGACTTGAGGACTGGCCACAATATGGAGGCGGACTTAACATTTGGCAGAAGATGTGGCGACGGATTTTGCTTAGGGGTTTCACGGCGATTAACACTCCAAGACTAGGTAGGAAAGGGACGACATGGGGCGCTGAATGATGAGAGTGCAATAGGATTTGCGAAGGACTAGCTAGTCTGCCGAACACGCGATGATCCAATCATGAACTTGGCTGTGTTCCTTGTCTAACAGTTGCTTTCTCCCAGCAAATGATTAGCATGCATACTGGGGGACTCGTGCCGGCGGAAAAGCCTCAAGTACATCGCATAAGGGTGCCACAGAACTTGCTAAGAGAAGAGCCGCCGCTACGAGATGCCTCCTGCAGACTTATCTATCATCTAATGGAGCGATTGAGATGATAGAAAAGACGATAGTCGAATATACTGGTCCATGAATGTGTATAATACTCATGGTCTGGTTATCGTGTTTCACGCCAAGATGCCAACAAGGTAGTGGGTTATAGGCCGAAACTAGCGGGGCATCCAAAGAGCAAATTCATATGTGTTGGCCGCTGACACGAAGTGAAGAACGTTTTCGATAGCGAATTCACTTTACAACTTGACGCCGTAGGCATGGCTACCAACAGGTTGTCAAGGCCCCCTCCGGGCGATAGCCTGGCCAATCGGGTGCGATTTTGGGAGATTTCACAGGCAAGCCTCCCGAAGTTTCGATGTTGAATGAGTTGAGTGGCGCTTGGAGCTTCGCTCGAGATATAATCTGTTTCTTTACACCTCTTGGTCCGTTGGTCATACCCTGCTACTTTTTATGGCAGCATGAGGTCTCTGCTCTCAGTATGACGGACGTTGCGCCCGGGTTTAACGCTTTCTAGCGGAATCAAGAGTACAAGGCAGAGAATGAAACTTAGTCGCGCTTCATGAAACGCGACGGCGCCTACACGGAGTCATTGTGCTGTATAGGAGAAGACGTCACTCGCCGAGTGGTCGTCTTCAAGCGGAAATCTGGCTTCGGTTCCGCGAAGTGGTAATGTCTCGTTGTTGGGATCCTCCGTTGGAAACCATGGGCCATGGCCTCTATGTACACGAGAACCGCTGGGACTGATCTGCTGGCGCTCGAGATGAAGTGTCGGAGCAGCGCACTTTCGTAACCACCGGTGTGTTGTCAGGCAAACACGGACATATCAGGCGTACTCCACTATGTCACTGTCTCAGTCTTCACACTTGTCCTGACGCGCAGATTAGTACCCTAGTAAGTAGATCGAACATCATGAACAAGCGGTGACAATTCAATCGCGGCATCGAGACAGCACTGGCGCAGAACCTATATGTGGCATTAAGTCATGTATTGAATCAGGTTCTTCAAGACTTTCTAGATCAGGGAATTCTTCGAGAGCTTCTAAGTAAACGCAGATTCGGCAAGCAATCAGGCTACTACCGGAGCAGTGTTTGTTGTCTTCTTTGTTCAGCCATTTCGTGATACTTGTCGTTTAACAGCACCTTTCGAGCTTTCGAGAAAGCATACTGCACGCAGACTTCCAGCAGGCCAGCTCTACCTCTGAACAGCGTTTACCAGGAGCAAGAAGCGTCACACAGCAAACACTGATTAGAGACGTACCAGTCTATAGCGTAGCTGCTTCAGAGCATCCTTGATCGCTGATCGCTCCTTCTCACCGTAATCTCACGGCCCAGGTAGCTGTTCAGCCCGTAGGATTATCTTCTTGAATTCTTGGTCTGTCCCTGATCTGTCTATCTAAGACCTCGTCTACCCATTCGCTTTTCCAGAATTCAGAGAGCTGTCGGAATTCGCTGCTCAAAGACACTGAAGCAGCTACTAAAGCTGACACCGACTTCGAAAAGTCACCGATCAATTCACCAACCGATTCACCGACCAATTCACCGATTACGATACCAAGGTACGAGAGAGGGGAGTACTCACATTACTCGAGAAGCTGAGCGAGAGACTTCTTCAGTGCCGAGGGTAAGCTCAAGGGTGGTGGAGAGCTTGGTGAAGCTAGAGAGTAGCTAGTGATGGTGACAGCTTCCATTATCGCTTCCGATAGCTCTTCGGACACGTCTTCCGACGAGCTTTTCGATAGCTTTTACGATGCAACTGCCGCTGAAGAGTAGCCAGCCGGCCAGCCAAGCTGTCAGGCACTGATGACGTCGGAAGCAGCTTTAGAAGCCCAGCGAAGACAGCTCTATGAGATTTGCAACAGCTTGTGCAACAGTCTGTTAGCTGGTCTGATAACGATATCGTCGGCCGGATGGCCTCCGAAAGTCCGTGGGCGAGGGAGAGTTCCCGAAGTCGCTTTTGAAGCTTCGCTTGAAACGCATAACCACCTCGCATAGCTTCTGGGCTCCGGTAGCTAGCTTGGGAGTCGATGTGAAAAAGATTGGCAGCGTCACAGCGAAGCGATTGAGAACGGCAGCGTTCTTTCGGGGTGAATCTGCCAGGAGCTCTGCCAGGTCTTCTGCCCAGATCCGGTGGAAAGCTCTCATGAGGGCGCGTAATAGAGCTGCGCATAGCGTCAGTTCCGTATAGACAGCTATATAGACCCTTCGAGCGAGATACGTAGCGAGATCCCTCCCGCCAGCTGCCCCACGTGCATCTGACACAACCCGTCTCCGTTCGGGCTCCCCATCGCATCGAGTCTCTGCAGCTTTGCACAGGCCGGCGAACTGCCCGGCGGGCCAACAAATTCAGGAACATTTTCAACACGCGACATTCCAATAGGTAATAGCGATATTCAACATGGTGGCAGATAGTCTGTGAAATGGGTATCGAAAGTCGGGGAAATGTAAATTTGCCGCCATGCGGGACTTGAAGGCTCGGCGAACAGCTCCTGGACATTCTCAAGAGCTTTCTCAAGATAGGACTCATCAACGGACGAGGTTTTGTCGGCAGGTTTGCTTAGCTGTTTGCGAGCTTGTTTGCGGTTCGATAGTCCAGCTAGCTGTCCAGCTGTCGGCCGCTTACGGCCTTCCGATACGCGAGACGGGTAACTGGACCGGTACTGGCTTTCGTCTTCATGAGCTCCTTCCTTCCCACCGATTCTGAATTTCGGTCGACTTTGAGCGCCATAATCAGCGCCATCCGCTTCCTATCCGCTTCCCCACCTATTTCTAGGTCCCATGAATAGTTCTCAACAGTGCAGAATGTTTGTTCGCCCCGCAAGCTGCCCTGCGAAGCTCCCCGAGACAGCTTCTGCAGCTGCTCCTGCGACGGCCTTCTGGCATATTGCAAACAGCTTGCGAAACTACCGACTGTCGCTTACAATGAGCTCTTGATGCTCTTCTGTTGAAGGCCACCGATCTCGTCTGTCGATGTTAGTGTCATCTCTACCAGCTTCTTTACCGTCGATCTCATCGTCAGAGTCGCCGATGACATGATGCTGATTCGTCAAGCGATAGGTCCCATTCGCGCCTTCTACATCCTCTCCGGCGTAAAACCGTTCCGTTGGGTCGGCTGTTCCATCTTCCATTGGTAGGAGGGTATGCCGAGGAGATTGCGGAACTGGAGAAAGCGCCATCGACTTTTGGTATTTGTGATATGAGTACATGGCGATGCCTGGAAGACTTTTGTCAGAACTGGAGGATGTCAGAGTAGAAGAGAGGCATACCGCATATCGCAACCACCACACCCAATATATTGAGTTTAGTCAACTCGTCTCCGAAAACCCAGGCGGAAACCGTGATGGTTGATACTTCTTTGAAGATTCCCGCGATAGAAAGCGGGACAATACAAGCTCTTTGGATGATACTGTGCCATGCTGTCCGATAAGCTCAAAAAGAGGCGATGCCGTAAACAAAGCTCACCAGTACTCGCTTGCAACCATCGAGAATGCAAGCGCTCCAGGGAATACGATGTATCCCGTCGTCTCCAGCGCTTTCCACCCAGAGAACGAATCATCTCCAAGCACGTTGAACCAGCCTTCGAATGTCATACTGACGATGCCGAGCGTCACGGCCATGACCGGTGTCAGCCAATAGATGGTGGCGAACGGGTTGGTCATCCCCATTTCAGGCTTGTGCATAACGAGCTGTGTCAAAGCCCATCGAAGGCCGCCCAGGGCAGATGCGGTGAAGACCATGATGATGCCTGGAATGGAGACCGTTGTAGCGTTGAAGACCATTAAGAAGACACCAAAGGTGATGAAGATGATGACGAAGACTAGCCGGTGTGAATAGACTTCAAGTTTGAATAGGAAGGCGAACGCGAGAACGAAAATCAGGGATGATGATTTGCACATGGCTGTGAAATGCCGAGGCGATTGTCAGATCCATAGCGAGTCATTCGCCGATGACACGTACTGTACAGAGTCAAGGTAATTGTTTTCAAACTGAGATTCGATAACCCGATGTCGATGCCCGTTGCGATAGCGGTTGGTATGACTCCTTTGCTGTCGTTGACGAGGGTGAAGGTGTATCCGAATATCGAATCATTTGAGACTTACATGAAATCCTGTCTGCCTGGTCTTTCCTTGGGCTTGAACCTATCACTCCATACCTCCCGTACGACTGTCGCAAGACTGAATTGGACAACCATGTGCATACATGTGACGAATAACGGATACTGGAAGCCGTAGTATTGTGGAGAAAACATCCATTTGTTGTAAAGGGATAACAGAGTAGCAAATGCATACCTGTTGAACGTCGTTACGACAACCTGCAGAACGGACGAACCGCGAGCACTCACCACAACAAGACGAAGATTCCTGTGACAGCCGCTGATCTGAGATACCGCGTCCGTCGCATCGCTCGCAGCGTCTTTTCGTCCACAGTCACATTCATCTCGATTGACTCATCCTCCAAATGTGGTTTCCCATGATCATCCGTGCTGCCCGTCGTATTGGGTTGCCGACAACCACTATGCGTTCCTCCGTAAAGGGTATCCTCGAACTCGTTTTCCATAGCATATATCTCCTTACCGAAACTTTCCGAAAAATGCCTGATATGTTGTGGCGGACGTGTCTCTAACGCTTCCGATACCGAAGTTTGCGTTGGTATTGACGAATGTGCAGGATAGCGGTTCTCGCGCGAAGATTTGGCTATTGATGGACCGCCGTCCATGATCTCTCGCGTTTCGGTTGTGGAGGATTCCCTGGAACTTTCTCGGTCATGATTTGAGCTGCTTATCGACAAGTTATTCAAGCGTCGACTTCTCGGTTGTTTCGGCGGTTTCCGGCCGAGCGGAGAGGCGTCTTCTAGCAGACTCTGACTGGAGCCCTGACCGTCCTCCTCCCTATCTTCCGCCAGTAGGTATCCTCTCTCCTTCCCCTTGCGCCTCGTATCGAGACCATTCACATCGCCAAAGATGTATTCCGGAGGATCATTGTATCCGAGAGTGGTACGGCTTGAACGTGTCGACGGAGCGGTCATCACTGAAGTGACATACGTGGCGAGCCGAGAGGGTCTATGCGTTGCGACCTGACAGGATATCAGCGGTGACGAGCCCCGACGGACGCAGAGAGCTGAACCGGCAGACATGAGACACGCAGGCAACTGAAACGAGCGAACCCCGACCCCTGAGTTCTCGATTACGCGTTTTACATCCGCCGAGCGACACGTGCGCCGTAAGCTGCCCCGTACGTTTCACCTGCCATGCCTTTATTACTCTTTCGACTTAGCCGGCGATTCGGCCGCAAGTGGCACAAGTCAACGTCGAACCGGTGAAAGGCGTCGAATGATAGATTCATTCGGTTCAGCGCTCTGCCACATTAGACCACAATCCGCAACGCGATATACACCCTCCAAATCCAAGAACTTGGCTAGCAGATATGTTACAGTATGACAGTGATATCGCTACATAGGGAAGATATCATCAGAAACGCAGTAGTCTCCGCTATAATCCAATAGTTTTTTATCCACACGCCTACCATCTCTTCTTCTTCGGTTTCCGCTCAGGCAAATCAAACGCGATATGTCTCTCGCCACCTTCATCCGTACTCTTGTCGACCTGAACTGTCTGCGCGCGGAACATCGAGAGCCCTGGGTTGGCATTTCCTCGTTTGTAATACTGATTGCCCTTGGGTGCTTCCTCTTCCCTTTCCTGACTGTCCGGCTGCAAGCTTGTGGACCGATACATCGAGAGGGACGGATTCGGCGCAGGGCGCTTGTAACTTGCAGGTCCGGGAGCTGTTTCCGACGATTCAGCCGTGTCTGGGGCGAAGCGAAGCGACAAGTGGCGTGAAGGCGAATTGCTCCTAAGGTTCGTCACAGGGTTGAAAATTGGTCGACTGGCTTCTGCAGCCGGAGCAGCGCCGTCATCGCCAGCGTTTCCGGCGGCCCGGCCTTCCTCGATGTCCCTCGGTCGGACATCCTCCTCCGAATCCGTTTTCTTTCCCAGACCACCCAGGAAGCGCTTCGAAATCGAAGGCTGTCTGCCCTTCTTCCTGCCCCCTCCGAAAATTGCCGACACGCGGCTCGATACGCGTCCGAGCTCGTACTCCTCGTTATTGCTGTCACCCCGCGTATCCGCCCTACGCAAGGTATGGTCCGCGTCGTCTTCCCGATCTGCTGGTCCTTCCTCCGTCGAGCGCGAATGGGAGCGATTGAGAGCGCTGGGATCATAATTCTCCATATCCCTCGTGTTCTCTCGCTGTACTTGATCCTCATTCTCGCCGTTGTCAAGCACTCTTTCTCTCTTGTCGTTATCCAGCTGTCGTTCCCGCTCCTCGCGTTCCGTAGCTGGAGTGGGCTCCGTGACCATCAGACCCAATCCCAGTCTATCGACCCTATCTCTGCCTCCATCCCTGACAAAGTCAGCAGCATGTTGGGGCGAGTGATCCAGTTGAGCATGAAGGGTGTCTACTTCGTGTCGTTTCAGTGGCTGTGGATGTCTAAACTTGGTCGACTTTGAGGGTTTATGTCTATCAAAGTAGTGCTGGATGACTTCCACCTCAACCTGAATGAAGGCTTTCAGTATTCGCAGCGGATATGCAGGCCGATCCTCTTACGGAATCCGTCTCATCATTTTTACGCTCCCGGACAAGGTGATTACCTTCTCTATACTCGGCTAAGATAGGAGTCGTCCTTCCGTCGGGACCTTCTTCATCCGGCAGATAATCTTCTTCATCCTGTTCTGCTTCTGATCGCGTTTCCGGGTTCGGCTGATACGTCCCGTTTTCCATGGCCTCGATGTCCGCTCTCTCACCACCACCCGTTTGGCATTGCTCTGCTTGCTCGGGAGAAGAGCCAACAGCGGTCTGACTCCCCAAACTGTTTGACTGAGATCGAGACAGCTGTTTTTCGGAACGGAGCACCATTGCTTCGCCTCGATCCGTAATCCCGTCGTCTGCAAGATCCAAGTCGTCATCGCGATTGACTCGGATAGACTCTCCCGGACGCAGCCGCCTGGCATGAGTGGCCCACGCGGGCTCGTCACCAAAGGATTGACGCGACCACGTATGCGTCATGGAATGCACTCTTCGCGTCAAGGAGAAGAACGGGATGGACAGACCATCTGAGGCATCGAAATCAGCTAGTGTGCTGAAATGCCACATTTCGAGACTTACGACACACGACGGAGCATAGCACCATGAATGCTACAATCGGCTGAATGGTGGCCGCAAGCAGCTCTGTTTGCGATTGTGGATCTTCTGTTTCTCGTGCAGCCAACGGCAAATCGAGCTTAGCAAGAGTCGCGATGAAAATCGCTCCAACGCCCATAGGACCTGCGGAACAGAGTCCATGTTTAGCTTTTATGATGTCAAGCCACAAGTGGGCAACTTACCGAACCATCCAACGAAAGCCGCCTCTCGAAGGGTTTTGATGTCAGGGATCCATCGGTAGAGAGCCAGCATCACCGGCAAGCGACGGAAAAGAAGCACCAAGATGATCAGGACGAACAGTCTCCACACGGTGATCTGTGTACGAGCAATGATCAATATGATATCCGGGTAAGATGGCAAGGGGAACGAACAGAGGTATGGATGTCTTGGAACTCCGAAAAGGGAATGATGGCTCCGATATAGATGAAACAGGCGCAGTTGAAAAGCAGATCCAACACGTTGGAAAACATTGAATCTTCAGTCGCCTTGTTGAAGAAACCGCTGTAAACGATGTCGCCTTGAGTATTGAGTACTCGGAAGCGCAGGTCGTTTACTCACTCCCAGGCAAACGCCGTCCCGCAGAAGAAGGCTCCCAGCAGATCATCACTGCCCAACAGCGTCAGAATACCGATAGTCAAAAGCGCCAACGAAATGTATTGCGCGACGAAAGATTGCCTGTCGATGTATCCTCGCTTTTCACTGAACTTGATGGCTTTCCTGGCGACGAACCCGAGAATAGATCCGATGACGATACCCAGAGCGACTTCGTAGCTGCAAGCCCCGAAATTTAGCGAGAGCCCTATTCTCACAATGTGAAGACCTTGGAGAAACTTACAGCCTGGAAGAGACAGATGTCAGAATCGGATGACAGCAATGCGGTGATGGCGCTAATGCCACTCACCATGTAACATAAAACCATTCTCCTACAGCATATCCATCATCCGTCTCGAGAATCAGGTAGAGCGCAAGAACTGTACAAGCGGGACTTAGTACATGACACATAAGCTAGCCACGCCGGACTAACACAAGAACGGAAACGCCGCTCCATCGTTGCATCCCGACTCAGCCGACAGGAGATGTCGAATATGCGTCGGCACGTGTTTTGCTGCGAATTTACCACCGACGACCGCTTGAGCCAAGATAGGGTCGGTAGGAGTTACGCACGCGGCGATGGCGAGACTTGTCAAGAACTGGAGGTGCGGGATCATGGCCCATATGAAGAGAGCTGTAACGAGCCATCCCCACTGAAGGATAGTACAATGGTCAGAAGATGTAAGAACAGGATTCAGAAGACTGCTTACCGCCATGACAGGTCCCAAGAGGAACGCCAAAGACTTCCAATGATGCTTGACATATTTCTGAGGAAATATCAATATGGATCTTCAGCAGGCCAGATTACCAGGTTACACACCTTTGGCAATTCAACACCAATAGCGAATACACCAACAGCAATAACCACTCTGGTCACTTCCAACGTGATCTCATCCGTCACCTCGCTATTGTGATTATGACCTCCCCAGCTTCCCGGATTAAACAAGTTTAACGCAAACGGTCCAAGGATGATTCCCACGACGGTCGAGACGACGGCTTCACCGATATAGAGCCGTTCCTTGATAAACAACGAACACAGACTGAACAAGACGACGAATCCCCCAAGAAAGGCGTAGGCGAGATGGGGAGCGTTGACGTCGAAGGGATGGAAAGGGTGTCCAGAGCCTCCGCTGTTCTCACCACCAGCCATTGTGCGGACGATGGATTGAAGGGAGACGTCCCCGAGAGGTAGATCCTTTAGCGATGCAAAATTGCAACTGCAGCCAATTGAACTTGATCTGCTGCGGGTTTTGTGACAGACTCCACCTAATGTTGATCGTTCCTGGGAACGACAGAGTTGAGATCGAATTCAGGTAAGCAGTAAGTTGAAGCACTCCGACGGAAATCTTATGCCCCGAGCCATCGACAGCGAGGGGAAAACATTGCGTACAGGGGCGACATATTGCGGATACAAACCGAAACGGGATTCCTGGCTTCTAGCTGCTTGGCATCGAGTCGCGTCGGCATCCCTTCCCGCGTCATGCATTTGTTGAGAAGGCCTATACCTTGTCCTGTCCCCTCTTCTCAGTGGGGATGTCGAGTAAAAGGTGGCAGAGAGCCTCATCATACAACTACTCGGAAGGGAGGCGCAGGAATGCGATGAATGGCGGATTTCAGAAGTTGTTACGCTCACTCTGCAGTCTATTGCCATCGCTGCGTAACCGAACGATGCCGAGCCGAATCTGCTAACAATAACTTGAACAGAAATGAGCTCCGCAACGGATGTCACTCGATGCTGCTCTATGTCATCATTTCTTGAACGATCCAATTCTCCTTGATGAAGGATGGAGATTTCGACCTTTTCTGCTCGAATCCAACACATCTAGCACAACGTTACAGATCCCTTTGACACCGCCGTGACTTCGACGTGTGCGGGGGCCGCCTCAATACTGTCGCCGTTCAAACAGAATATCCGTCGCGCCTGGGGCAGCAGTTTCCGAGCAACGCATACTACATGCAAATGGAGCGGAGCGCAGCCACAAGGGCAGAATGCCACAAATCCTAGGCAGCTCCGCTAGAGCCTGAATCGATAAATGAGCATCATATAAAGTTCTTGCTGTCCAACGAAGTCAAATTGACTTCGTGCATCGTGTCCGGTCTCTTCGGCAAACGCCCGCCTCTTTGCTGATAGTTTGTTGGCCTATCAACCGTAAGCCATCGTTGCGGGCGTTGTTTCGTGCGACCCAGCACTTCCGGAAGGCGAGACCGAATATGACGGCTTTTCTAGCCACAGACTGAGTGTCTAGAGCCTCTGCTGCAATCGGCACCGTAACGTCTCGCCGCTTATGATATGCTTCGCCGAATCCTTCCATCCTCCCACGACAGGTTCACCAACTCATCGTCCTTTTACCCTTGTGGCAGCGTGTCAGCCACATCCGCCTCCCCGCGCACTCGCTCCGCCTCCGCTTGCTGTCGCTCAATCTCATCCCGCGTGCGCTGCTCTCGTTTCAGACGCGTATTCTCGCCTTCACGCCTGCATGTATATCAGCGGCTGTCTGTGTGCCAGTGGAAAAAGAGGGCGCACCATGTTGCCCAATGCCAGATTTCTTGGTTGTGAAGTTCGTCTACTGTTCCGACGTCTTTCAGATAGAGCCGGAACATTGGATGCTGTAGCAGCGACAAGTGCTTGAGGCATGTAGGGTAACTTCCCAGAGAAACCCATCAGCGAAGAAGCCCCTATGGCGACAACAACGGAACTGACACGATATGCTGAGCGAATTCCGGTTGACGCCAGTATTCGAGGTATTCGAGGAAATTGAGAAACGCTGGATCTTCAAGGTACCCTTGTATCGCTAGCTCGTGAAGGTAATTCGGTGACGCTAGACATTGGATGAACTACACATACGAGCGGATCATGGATAAGAGGCTGTCAGATCAGGCGTTGACGACAAACAGGACGTACCTCTAGTTCCACCTCGAACCTATCCCTATTCCTCTGCAGCTCTTTCTCTCTCGGCTCATGGTCCATATCCATTGAAGGGACGATCAACAGCTCATCCCCATCGATGCGATGCGGAGCATGAGTTGTGACCGGTACGTCTCCTTGGGCCGAAGTTCGTCGGGAGGATCCAAAAAGGCTGTCTTGCTCGGATGGACTAGGTTGTGCGGATGAGACTGCCATTTTAACGTGAGTACATGGCGGAAGTTGTGCCGAGACGATCTAGCGGGCGTTCCGATAATGGTATTGCTGTCTGTAGTCAACCGGAAATCTTGAGTTGAAACCCAAACAGCGTGCCATGCAAACCAAGTTTGACTCGATCGTTGACCTCAGTGATGACGTTTGCTGCACACGTCACGTGATCTGAGTTCAGGAGGGCAGCATCCAGTATACCGCCATCGTCCTATTCTATTGTGCTGATCAAGCAGACCCGGAATGCAGTGAGACGGGCTTGCCATCAATCATTGAGACGACAGCAGCTACCTATTGGCTGGTATCCGCACAGTCATCTGCACCCAAGGCATCGATCACAACCGCAACAACGACCTTTAATAGCCCATCATGCATCTCACCATCATCTCCTCAGACGACGACCGCACCTTCGCCATGGAGATCGACCCCTCCATGCAACTGGCCGACGTCAAGGCGCTCGTTGGAGCGGAATCGGGGCAGGAAGTGGATACGTTCAATTTGGTGTGGGGAGGCGAGGTGATGAGACAGGGGGAGAGGACGGTGGGGAGTTATGGGTTGAGCGGAAGGGAGGAGGTCGTGCAGATGGTGTAAGTCTTTCTGATTCGGGTTCAGATTGAGTGAGGGTGGGAAATCTATTGTGGGGGGCGGGGGGAATCACGAAAGCGGTGAGGGATAGGAGGTGAGCGAAAGATCGGAGTGAGGTGCCAATCTGCGCACAGCATGATCAGGGCAAGAGCGAAGCGCGTGTTAGGGATGAGACCCAAAGCCCAGCTCGTTGCTTTGTGTGCTTCGTTATGACCAAAGCTCGTGGCTTGCGTAGATCCCAGCACGCCATTGGAGGACGGCGGTCATCAGGCTACGCGTCTCTGGTGCGAACGGGATTTTGGAAGAGGCGTCTTCAAGCCATCATACGATGGTGTGACATCGGGACCAGTAACGCCGGAGTCAGAGATCGACGTGGAGTGTGGGTTTGCAGCATACGATTCGTGATCTACACGTCGCAGCGCATCAAGTCTAGGAGCTATAATCCGGTTCATTACATTCTCCTATTTACGTGGCATCTCGCCTGTGATACATATCCGGCAAAGCTCTCCTCTCCTCTCGGAATCCGTCTTTGTACAGCTACTCAAATCCGAGGGCGCCACCGCTGACATTCTACATTGCAGATCCAACCACGCATCAGGGCCATCCTCATCATCTGGAGACCCCATGGAAAACGACATCGAACGCATGCGCCTCTCCATGCTCGGCAATCCAGCCCTCATGTCACAAATCGCCCGCACGCGTCCAGAACTCGCTCAAGCAATCCGCTCGAATCCTGCCGAATTCGCCACCCTTATCCGCCGCGAATTCGCTGACCGGTCGCGCCTGGAATCAGAAAAGAATCGTCAAGTCGATTTACTGAATGCCGATCCTTACGACGTTGAGGCGCAGAAGAAGATTGAGGAGGCGATTCGGCAGCAGGCCGTGCTTGAGAACATGGAACACGCCATGGAGTATTCGCCGGAAAGTTTCGGCAACGTGACGATGCTCTATATCGATGTCGAGGTGAACGGAACCAAGGTCAAGGCGTTTGTCGACTCAGGGGCGCAGAGCACGATCATCAGCCCAGATTGCGCAGAAAAGTGTGGTATCATGCGGCTCGTGGATAAGCGCTTCCAGGGCGTCGCACGCGGTGTCGGAACCGCCAAGATCCTCGGTCGGATTCACAGCGCGCAAATCCGGCTCAAAGACCTGTTCCTTCCCGTCGGATTCACGGTGCTCGAGGGACGCGATGTCGATCTCCTCTTCGGTCTCGACATGCTCAAACGACATCAAGCTTGCATCGATCTGGAAAAGAACTGTCTCCGCATCCAGGGCAGGGAAATCCCGTTCCTCTCGGAGCACGAGTTGCCGGCAAAAGCGCGAGGTATGGAAGAGCTGGCGGAGGAACTCGAGGCAGCAAGCGTCGTACCGGGCGCGAAGGGAATCGCGCCGACGACGCCAAATCCCGCTCCATCGTCAAGCACGCCTTCATTCCCTGGGGCCGGGCACTCCTTGGCGCCATCCGGCCCATCTGCTACACCGCAACCGAGTCCAGCTTCGTCGTTCCCCGAGGCGGACATTCAAGCGGTAGGTTCTCAACTCCGATCTATACTTTGTTCTGCGCTCATCGTTCCATTGCATTCAGATTGTCAATCTAGGCGTGTCTCGAGAACAGGCTATACAGACCCTGACAGCAGTAGGAGGAAATGGTAAGCTCCCTACGCGATGGTAGTCCGGACTTGGCTAATATCAGCGTTACCCCTTTTAAGTGGATATGGCGGCATCTCTGCTTTTCTGAGCCCGGAGGCGGTGGACTCAGATGATCAGGTATCCAATAGGTTGTTGAAAGACGTTGTAACGTAACTGTAATAAAACGGCAGGGCCGCTTTACTCGAGAGTTTGTACATCAATCGTTGCATTCCGTTAGCTTCCCAACTTGGAGCCTTCATTCAAAGGACATGCGCAATGCCCGTTGCATCTTTCATCTCGGAGTTTTGCCTTGGTTGCGCATGTCCCCGTATCAGAGCCTGTCATGTCAACATCCCATACTATATGTAATCGTTTCATTGTTACTACTATACAATCTGTTTGCTTTGTTACTTGCTTCGCCGTAAGAGTGAGTACTTTCTCTTTCTCGCAGTGAAACGCGCCATGCGTTCGTCACAGCCTCCCGGATACAAGGTATTGATACATTCTGTTTGTTGTTGCTTCCCAGCCGTCAATGCAGTTGTCGAGTCCATGTGTGTGTGCGTGTTGTAGAGCCAATGTGTTGTGAGTGGGGTATATGTGAATAGTGGGTTTGGCGATCAAAGACTACGTCTTGCCGCTAGCCTTTCGATTGGCTAGTAGTATCGGACTTTGACCCTTGGTGTTATTCGGCATTCCCGCTGCTGATTGAGGCACATGTTTCGATAAGCTTATCTGATGCAAAGGGCGCTTGACCGCCTAAGACGACATTCTCAACCAACCATTGCCGTTGGCGCCGTTGGGCAGCCGGTTTCCGTTCTGTAGGAGTGCTTGCAACACTTGTGGAGAGATTTGACCCTGACGGGCCGCAGCGGCCATGTTGACCAGATTGAGAGGAGTATTGTTCATCCCATTGGGAAGACCGTTGGTGCCATTAACCATTCCGTTAGGAGCGCCATTAATACCGTTGGACAAATTGGGCATACCGGGAGGCAAGCCATTGACGGGAGAGGCGGAGTTTGTCGGACCATTCAGCTGCGTTGGTTGGCCGTTGGAGGCCATACGACGGATCTGAGGCATCTGTCCTGCAACAATGGGTCGAGTCACGATCTGACTTGGCATCCCGCCCGCGCCCATGTTGTTCATTCGAGGGGTTTGATTGCCGGGCTGGCCATTCTGCTGTACGCCATTGACCATTTGAGCCAATTGAGGTACTTGGTTGCCCATTGCCACCATCGCCTGTGGGGTCGGGGACTGCTGTTGTCCAGCGGCGTTGAGATGTGGCATCTGTCGCTGCTGATGCGCTTGCTGTTGCATGAATAACGCACGAGCCTGCGCTGCAGCTGCTTGGTCTCCCAACTGGCGTACTTGTCGAATCATGGCGGGATCTGCTGGCATCGGGATCTGCTGTTGACCTTGTTGGGCCATCACATTCACCTGAGGTGGAGGCGGTACCGGAACGGATCTAGAGAAGACGACTTCCTGAGGCGCGGGCGGAGGCTGCGCTAGTGCAGCATGAACCTTGTCTAAAGCAGTATTCGACGGAAGCAAATCCGCCAAGTCGTTGTCATTGACGAGTTTCATCCTGTTCTGGATGTATCTAAGGCAATGACAGGGTCAGAAATCGGCGCCGGTAAGTATACGGGATACTCACTTGATCTCGTAATCGTCAACAACGATCTGATCGTCATCCGTGACGCCCATACCGACTCCCACAATACCTTGAACAGCATCATAACGCCATCGTTCACTCAAAATCCGCGCGGCCTCCTCGTCCTCTTCTTCCACCGTAACGCCATCAGGCCTCGTGACCTGCTCCTCTGAAAAATCCCGGTGCCGACGTCTGGCCAAGGGGTTGACCGTAAACATTCGCGACAAGAACGAATCACCGTATCGGGATCGCTCCATCGCTTGTGAATGCGCAACACTGGGCATCCTCCTATCCAGCCGAACGATACCGCCACGACCTCGACGCAACCTGAAGCAGGTCTGATGATTCGGACGCAGTGCAGTGCTGTCATCTTCTCCGGTTGGATGAATCTCTGGGCTTTCAGGATCCCAAGGCTTGGAGGGCATGGAAGATTGCGAGACAGCCAAAGATTCTGTTGATGGCAGGCAACGGAAATGCCGAAACGCTGACGCGACTGGCAGAGGCTGGTAGGCGAGGTTCGTTGCGTCTTCGATGTTCCGGTCGGCTTCTCGCTTGCGCTTGAGTTCGCGTTCAACTTTCTCCGCCAACAATCCTGCCAACTGCTCCGGCGGTACTCTCTCCATGATGGGAGAAGCGGCGCGACTTCTCGCGCTGAGACCGCCATTCGTCATGCCCGACTTCAGAGCGGAACTTCCAGTGGCAAAACCCGAAGAGGCCGGCAATCCGCTGCCTTGTCCGGTAACTGATCTCGTGCTGTCATCCTTTTCCGCTGCATTGTTCAACCTTTGGCGCTTGGAGCTGTTTGCAATTGCAGCTGCTGCCGCCAGCAAGGCATTGTTCGCGTTGTTTCGCGCTGGGAACAACAATGCTTCCTCCTCTGGTGTGCAGCTGAGCACCCCAGACTTCCGCTTGACGTCGAGGACGTGGTAGCGCGCTTGCCAAATATCCTTCTCCGCCAGATACGACTTCTTCTTCTGCTTTTCGCGCTCCGACACCATCCGCACCAGCGCCATGGCCTGCGTCAACTCGCTTTGAATTCGCGTCATCCTGTCCGAAGACGTCATGTCCCTGTTTCTCGTCTTTCGAGTGACGGGTTTGTCACGTCGACGGAAACAGATGTAGGGGTCGTTCTCCTCGCTCCAACTGAGGTTGAGTTGTGGGATAATGGATTTACCTTCCCGTTGCTCCTTGCGTTGTTGCCAATAAGGGAAGATATTGCGTGCGATGCGTGTCAACAAAGCCGGCGATGGCAGCCATTGAGGAACTTCGTAGGCGGGATAGAATGATGCTGGAGGAGTATCTCGAAAGACGGGCTCGACCGCCTCGAAAGTTGGAAGTTGGGTAAGATCCTGAAGACGAAGATTAGCCAAAGTCTTTGCCTCACGCGTGCCGATACGTACAGTGTGAAGCATCGGAACGTTCTTTTCGATCCAGTGTTCCAGCATTCCCATGACGTATTCGAATACGTCTTCCGAAATCTTGAGCGCTCCCGTGCCCTCTTTCTCATCCTTCTTGTCCTTCTCCTTTCCCTTCTTGGACTTGGCGCTCTCTTTGCCATTTACGTTACCGTTGGCGAAAGACTCCTGCTTCACCGAACTCGACCCTTCCTGTTTCGAGTTGAACTCTCTCAACCAGGCTTCATCACGCTCGTCCATGACATAGTTCAACCCTCCCCATCCATTGGAAAGCTGTTCCACCGTCTCTGAGCTGCGGATCAATTGTTCCGGGCGAATCCATTTCGGTTGGACACTGTAGAACGAATCCGCTTCTTTGGCCTGTCTCGATGCATCAGGTGTTGGAATGTTGTATGCAGGTAACGGTTGTGTGGCTGGTTTGGCAGCAGCTTGGGCAAATGAAGTGGGGGAACGTGAACGCTTCCTGTCCATTCGACGAGAAGTCGCACCATACGTCGCTCCAGCATGACCCAAGGCGGCTGTATGCGATGCATTAGTCTTACTGTTCAGACACAGATCTCACTCGCAACACACCTAGTAGATGGTGTTCCTATGAATATAAGAGAAGGCAGATAGTGACGAAAGGCGAGCAGAAGAAGCAAACAAGCATTCAGCATTCATATCTTGGCAACACGTCAAGGGTCTCTGCGATCGGGACGACGACAAGAGCATTCGACGCGCTCGGGATTGATAATGACGCAGGAGGAGGGTTTGATGTTGTATCTTTGAAGCGGTACTTTAATTATCGCGAGCAGCCGATAGCTGTCGAGATCGTATTCATGTTGGTTAAACGGTCTCGGAAAGTTGCCCGAAGTCCCCTATCCTAGTACACCAAGCGACAACAACGAGCAGCTAGCTTGACGAGCTTGATGAAGGTGACGTTCAGGGTTTGAGAGATGTACGTCTTGATGGTTGAATGACCGTTGTTGAAGCATACCGAAAAGCTTGAAGAAGAACTGGTCGAAGAAAGAAAGTTGATTGCCGAATGCGGGAAGAACCGAAGGTAATCTTCGCGCGCGCGCGTCATCAATTTTCCTTTGTTTTCCCAAGGGAAACGCGAGAATATACCCTCTTTGCCACAGCGATTTGCGGTGTTGTCGTCGTCCCGACGGCCTCGAGAATAGTATCACTGAACTCACATCGGCTTCCCCCTTCTCCACACCCAAAGCTGTCAGAGTTTTATGTCCATCCGCGTTGTCCACCGTCTCCACAATGTACTCCAGCGCGTCTTCCACCTCATGTTTATAAACGATGAGCGGGGTCCGATTTTGAAGCGGTTTTTGACGTCGGCTCAACGTTCCGACACGATGTGCCATGCTGCCATGGACAAGGTATTGGGTGGAGGACGCCCTGAGGGTGTTCGTGGGCGAAGACGATGAAATCTGACCTCGCAAACGCCACCGCTATACCGCCCGAGCGAGGTGAAAATGATTGTTTTGATTGGGGCCAGAAAGGAAGGGGATTGGCTGACGGGCGGATCGCTGCAGCTGTTCCGCTGGCACAGCTCGCCGCGACACTGGCAGACGCTCGGCCGCGCGTGCAGGCTCTGTCAGGCGAAAATTTGCTGATGCGCTAGTGAAAGCGGATTTCCTCACGATGGGTCGCGCTTCTGCTATATGGTTTGCGCTTGATTCTGTCAGTATCTCTGAACAGCTTTTCCTGCCCGTCACTGCTGCTGCTCTACCGTCTGATATGAACCGCTATTTCAGTAAGGGAATCGAGCAGGGACAGTTCATCTCAAGCGCTGATACGAGAAGTAAAGCAAGAAGGGAATATCAGGCAGCCTAGGCAGCCTACGGGATCATACGTCCGAGAACTACGATGATACCTATTCGTCGCGACAGAGCAGAAGGGTTAGCGTTCGATGCCTACCTATGAGCTGCCAGCACAGTATACGAACAGTTGTCTATACATTGCTGAAGCATCATGGATCAGCCGATGTCCAGCATGTTGTGATGCCCGACAGCCAAAACTTACCAGATGCGCGACCCGGCGCCTACCAATCCCCTTCCTTCCGCTTCTTCCAGCCTTTGCCACGGCCATTTGCCATGCGCGTACTCGAAAACTCGTCGTACTTGCGCTTTGCATAGCTGTTCAAATCGCTGTTGGTCGCAAGACCTTGCACGATCGAACCAGGGTTGTATTTGCGTTCTTTCGCGAGCGTCGTACTTTGGAGACGCTTGGGAGGGTTGATGATCGTTCCAATCTGAGACAGGGCAGCAAGCACTGTAAGTGAGGGTCTCAAGAAACGACGTCGTATTCCGAGGCTTACAGCAAAGTTTTCCGGAATCTTGGCAGATTTTGCTCCACCTTTCATGAACCGCTTCGGGTCAAGCGAGTTTGCCAAGTTCATCGCCTGGTAGTCTCGCTTCATTTGAGGGAGAAGAGCTGATGGTATCGCTGGCAGAGCCGCCCAAGCCTGATTTGCTGACTGAGTTTGCGGTTGCTGGCGAACGACAGCGATCGTCAGCAAGAGCTCAGAATCACATCGCAGCGGCACATACCTTCATCTTTTGCTTTCGCGATAGTTCTGGTTGGTAGACTGTGTCATCCTTTTCCGGCTCTTTTCCTGTAGCATGGGCGCCGAACTGGAGCTTCGAGCCGCTTGGGCCAGAACTTTCAGCATCATCTTTCGCAGAGGCAGGTGCACTCTTTTTCGTTGCTCCTTGATGACCCCGGTTGGCGGAAAAATCAAGCGAATGCGATGGGATAGATGGCACCGAGAGTCCTGGGATTGGTCTGACAAAACCGAAGAGTCATAAAGGTTAGGGAATGCACCGGCGGATGTAGCGATTAAGCTCACCGCTCCTTGACAGCTTTTTCGCCGACCATCATAACATCTGCCTGCAGTTCATCCTGCACACCAGCCGCATCAATCTTCTCGGCCTCCCGAGCTTTAGCCAGCGCCCGCTGGAACAGATCATCCAGGTTGTCCTCATCCCCCTCCTCGAGCCGGCTAAGGGAGGACGTAATGAACCTGCGCGGGGTGGCTGTAGCGTCCGAAGCGGTCGAGGTGTCCGAGCCAGCGTCCGAGGCGCTGTCGTCTTTGGTATTTGCGTTTCCTATCGCTTGCAGCTCGAGTTCTTCCGACTCTCTAGTCTCCTCCATATCCACGAGGCTCGCATTGATGGGATTCAGGTTTTCCCGCCATGCCTCGACCTCATTTCCCGCTTCCGGTTCTACGGAATCTACGCCCCTGACGATCTTGGATGTCGATGGCTCGGAATGTGGCAGGTCCAGCAACAACTCCGTGTGATGACTGTCTTCATCCTCAGTGACATTGACATTCTCTATTCTCCGCGAGGTCGTTGACTTTCCTCTCCGCGCTCTGGAAGTATCGCGTGCCGAGCTCCGGGACGGGGTCAGCGAGGCAGACCGTGTCGACGACCGAGGTAATCTCGGGGATCCCTGAGAGCCGGGAATATGAGCGAGGTCGTCCTCAATCAAAGCCCGAGCTTCGCGAGTAAGATGAGAAATATCGATGTGTTCTACATCGACGTGTTCAGCGGGATGTCCTGACGACCGAAGGTTCCGGCTTGAGACTGGTGTTGTCGTCGATGCCTGCTGTGACGGGAGATGCTCATGCGCTCCATGGAACTCGGGCGAAGCCGTTCTGGACGCCGACCTCACTGACTGAGCTCGTGTGGTAGGCATTCTGGGAATAGCAAAGGCTGTATGCTCCGGCCCAGAGTCAGACGAACACGCCGTCTCGCTGACGCAGGTGAACTTCAGGCACATCGCAAGCAAAGAAAGATGCAGCAGCGATCTCGAGATTATTTGCTTCCGCGAAACCGGAGATATCGCCGTCGAGCGATATCACGTGAGCGTCCGCTTATACGACACCAGCCACGACATCCCGCATGCACATCCCACCCAGGCTCCTTCGCACCTATAGCTAAGAGAGGGTTCTGAACATCTCGCGACGACTGGTAACTTTCTTCGCATCATAGAGGCAAGGCAACCTCCGCGACCTATATGTACAGACAATACCAATAGCACCAGCATCGAGCATCTCAACAAGTGATGTCATGGCATTGCAGGGCAAACGCGAAGAGCTATAGGTACAACAAGATGGCAGAGCTGGACATATAACAACTTCTAACAACTGGCGGAAACGGAATCTATTCACAAGCATGGCTTGAAGTAATGATGAAACATGATTTGACATCGGCTCCACGATTTTTTAGGCGAGCACTTCGGCGTTGATGGTCGTATCGACGGTTACGCTGTCGCCACTCTCGCTTTCCGAGTCACTCCTTCTGTCGGACACAATCTTGGTCACAGGGGGTACCCATTGTCGTTTGACGATTCCTCCAGGCTGAGGGAGGCGAGTCTGGCCTTGCAGAGCAATGTCGATCTCGGCAGCGGCGCCTCTACCCTCACGGATACCCCAGCTGTGGATGCGATGATAAGATGAAGTCGCTGGCAGTGACATGAGGTACTCACACAATAAGAGACTGTCCCCGGCGACAATCGCCGGCCGCGTAAACACCTTCAACGCTGGTCGAGTATTGTCCCGCGGGAGTCTGAATGTTGGATCGGGGATCCGTCTTCAAGCCCAGCTGCTGGATGATCTCTTGTTGCGGGCCGAGGAAACCCAGCGCCAGGAAACAGAGTTGAGCCGGGAAGAACTTTTGGACATTGTGTTACATGAGTCAGTGCGCAACGCGAAATCCAGAAGACACACCTGTTCAGATCCGGCGATCTCCTCCATGCTCCACTTTCCGCCCTTTTCGGTCCATTCGACTCGGACAGTGTTCAAACCCTTCAAATTTCCATCCTCATCGAGAGCGAAGCTCTTTGTCGAGATGCAGTACTCTCGAGGGTCCTTGGCTGTGTGGGCCATCACCTCGGAGTGTCCGTAATCGACTTTGGCCACGCGCGGGAATTGGGGCCAGGGATTGTTGCGCGCACGCGTTGCGGGAGGCTGTGGGAGGAGCTCAAAGTTGACGATGGACTTTGCGCCATGTCGCATCGAAGTACCGATACAATCGTTGCCCGTATCGCCTCCGCCGATCACGATAACGTCCTTGCCATGGGCGTTGATGTATTCGCCGTCCTTCAGGCCCGAGTCTTGCAAGGATTTGGTGTTCTTCTGCAAAAAGTCCATGGCGAAATGGATCCCGTTCGCTTCCCTACCGGGAACTCGAAGGTCTCGAGGCCACGTGGCGCCGGTGGAGATTACCAGGGCATCATTCTCTTCCTTGAGCTCTCTGGCGTCAATGTCGGTGCCGATGCTGGCATTCGTGACAAAGGTGATCCCTTCCTGCGCAAGCAAGTCGATTCGTCGTTGAACGATCTTCTTATCAAGCTTCATATTGGGAATGCCATACTGCAGGAGACCTCCGATACGGTCATTTCGGTCGTAAACGGTGATCAAATGTCCAGCCTTGTTGAGAGCCTCCGCGCAAGCCAGACCAGCAGGACCCGAGCCAATTACCGCGATCTTCTTACCGGTGCGTGAATGGGGAGGTCGAGGAACGACCCAACCCATTTCGAAACCTTTGTCGATGATCGCGCACTCAATGCTCTTAATACCAACTGGCTGTTCATTGATGCCGGCAACGCAGGCACCCTCACATGGGGCGGGACAAACCTGTCAAGTGTCATTAGAAGTGAAACGATCTCGGCTGCCTATCAAGTACTCACTCTTCCAGTGAACTCCGGGAACGGGTTAGTCATGAGCAACCTGTCCAAAGCAGCCTTCCATTGACCCTTGAATACCAAATCGTTCCACTTGGGGATGATGTTGGAGATGGGGCAACCGGAATCGGACTGACAGAAGGGCACACCACAGTCCATACAACGAGCGGCTTGAACCTTGAGCTCAGGCTCAGTCAACCTCGTGCTAATCTCATTCCAGTCCTTGACTCGCTTTCGTGCCGGTCGATAAGCTTCGCCTAATCGCTTATACTTCATGAAGCCTCGGGTCTTATCGAGCTTGGTCATGCGCTCCTTGGTAGTGTTGTCATCCACCATAGCGTCTTCGAGATCGACGACGGACGGCTCGTGAACCTTCGGCGTCGCGAGAGGTGTCGAAACACGGGATGCTCCAAACAAGCCATGATTCTTCGGCTCCAGCGTAGCGGCGAGGTCAACTTGACTGGCGGTCTGCGATGGAATCAGGTCGATGACGCTTTCTCTGGCCTTCTCTTCCGCTTCACGAGCGGCGCGCTCTTCCAAGACTCGCTTGTAGTCCAGCGGCATCACGCGGACGAACTGAGGCAAAGTGCGATGGAAATTCTTGAGGATCGAAGAGGCCAACGGCGATTGAGTGTAATGAGCGTGATCTTCAATCATGCTTCGGAGTTCAGCGATTTCGGCGGGATCGGCCACGGGGCCAAGTTCGACCATTTCGGCGTTGACCTTCGAGGCGAAGGTATGGGCAGTGTCTAGCACGTACGCGATACCGCCGCTCATGCCTGCCGAAGAACGACTTTGCCTTAGCTTTTGGAGATTATCAGTCGTTTTTTCCCTCACCTGCAGCAAAATTGCGCCCGGTAGTTCCCAGGATGACTATTCGGCCGCCAGTCATGTACTCGCAACCGTGGTCACCGCAACCCTCGACAACAGCGTGAGCGCCTTTGAGGTTTATTCTCTTCAGCCATAACCTTGGGTGAAGCTATCACATCGACGTACCGCTGTTTCTGACTGCAAAACGTTCGGCCGCGATGCCGTTTAGGTACACCTGACCCGTCGTTGCACCGTACAAGCATACGTTGCCAACGATAATGTTCTCCTCTGGCTTGAAAGGTGAGTTTCTGGGAGGATACACGATAAGGCGACCTCCAGAAAGACCCTTGCCCACATAATCGTTGGCGTCGCCTTCCAACTCGATGGTGATACCGGGGGCCAAGAAGGCGCCGAGGGATTGTCCGGCGGATCCCTTCATGTTGATGTGGATAGTATCTCGCGGAAGACCTGCCTCACCGTACTTCTTCGATACACGATAAGACAGGGTGGTACCCAGAGCTCTATCGGTGTTGACGACTTCACAATCGATGCTGACAGGAATGCCTTGTTGGATTGCGGGTTCCGCTTCATCGATGAATTTGTTGTCAAGCCGGACATAGAGCTTGTGATCTTGCTGACGAACTTTGTAGGTGGCAGCTCCAGGCCGCATCTCGTGCGCGGGTTTCAAGATCGGAGACAGATCGAGGTGAGCCGTCTTGGGACTTCTGAGTGCCTCGCCGACCTTCAAGAATTCGCTGCGGCCAACCATTTCGTTCATGGTACGCATACCCAGCTTGGCCATGATCTCCCTCATTTCATTAGCCAAATACCAGAAATAATTGATCAGCTAGTAAGAGATCAGTATACAAAGAACGATCATGTCTAGGTAGCTAAGAAGAAACTGACCTGTTCAGGCTGCCCAGCGAATTTGGCGCGAAGCGCAGGGTCCTGGGTGGCGATACCAACGGGACAAGTGTTGAGGTGGCACTTTCGCATGCTATAAGAAGGCTTATCAGCGGTCCTATCATGTCCTGCACCCGTTGATCTCACAAGATGCAGCCCATGGCGATCAGAGGTGCAGTCGCGAAACCCATCTCTTCCGCACCCAGAAGACAGGCGATGGCCGCGTCTCGACCGGTCTTGATGTTTCCGTCAGTCTGGATGCAGACTCGGCCTCGGAGGTTGTTGAGTACCAACGTCTGATGCGTCTCGGCGAGACCAAGTTCCCAGGGAAGACCGGCGTATTTGATACCGGTCCACCTTGAAGCACCCGTTCCACCGTCGCGACCGGAGATCAAGATGTGATCTGCCTTGGCCTTGGCGACACCGGAGGCTACGATACCGACACCGACCTCGGAGACGAGTTTCACGGAGACGCGCGATCGAGGATTGGCGCACTTCAAGTCATAAATCAGTTGTTTCAAGTCCTCAATCGAGTAGATATCATGGTGGGGAGGCGGAGATATAAGACCAACACCGGGAGTGGAGTGTCGGGTTCGCGCGATGGATCCGGATACTTTGTGCCCAGGCAATTCGCCGCCTTCTCCCGGCTTGGCTCCTTGAGCCGTCTTGATTTGCAATTCGTCTGCATCGGCAAGATAGTTGGAAGTGACGCCAAATCGACCTGAAGCGATCTGCTTGATGGCGGATCGCCTTGAATCGGTTGCCGGTTGCAGATCGATCGCATGAGTGTATGCGGAAGACTCCTTTCCAGCGCCGGGACCTGGTATTGGGATAGATCTTTCGGCGTCCTCACCACCTTCGCCGGTATTGCTCTTTCCGCCCAAACGGTTCATTGCGATCGCAATGGTCGAATGCGCTTCCTGGCTTATACTTCCATAGCTCATCGCACCTTGATTTTGATTCAAAGGGTTAGTTGACGTTAACTCGCCGGAAAAAGCTCGCCCGCTCACCTGTGGCGAATCTCTTGACAATCTCATTCCATGGCTCGACCTGGTCGATGGGAATAGGCGACGCCTTCTCAAAGTCGAACTCCAGCATGCCTCTCAAAGTCGTGTGACGGATGGCTTCGTGTGCGTTCTTGGAGTACGCCTCCCATGCGTTCTGGTTTTTCTCTCGAACGGCGTCTTGCAAGTTGGCAATACCAGTCGGGTCGTTGATGTGAGGTTCCCCTCCATCCCTCCAGTGGTATTCACCTGATTCCGGCATACCCGGCACACTGACGGTCTCTCTTGAAGGCCAGCCTCTCTCGTGGAATTCAAAGGCATCCATCGCGAGAAGCTCGAATGTTGCGCCCTCCACCCGACTCGCAGTTCCAACGAAACACTGAGCGATAACTTCATGGTGAATACCCAAAGCTTCGAAAATTTGGGCCCCCTTGTACGACTGCAAGGTCGAGATACCCATCTTGGACATCACCTTCAGGATTCCGTTGTCGGTCGCGGACCGATAGTTCTCGATCATCTGGCTCGCGCTGATGCCGTCTGAAAGGCCTTCTTTTTCGACTTTCTGGATAACTTCCATCATCAAGTAGGGGCAGATTGCATCAGCACCGTAACCAACGAGACAGCAGATATGGTGAACTTCTCGAGCTTCTGCCGTGTCGACCATCAATGCAACGGCAGTCCGCTTCTTCTGTGCAACGAGGTAGTGGTGGACACCTCCAGTGGCAAGGAGAGCAGATAAAGGCACTCGCTGAGGACCGGTGGCCCGGTCACTCAGGATGATGACCTTGAAGCCGGCTTCGACGGCGGTCAAGGCTTCTTTGCAGACGCGGTCGAGCGCTGCTCGATAACCTGGCAGACCTTCGTCTTTGTCGAACGTAATGTCGAGAGTGATACTCGGCCAGTCACTATGCGCAACCTTGAGGTGCTTGAGGGCGTTTATTTCCTCAATCGACAAGACCGGGCTGGTCAGAAGCAGTCGTCGACACTGAGCCGGATTCATTTCGAGGAGGTTGCCTTCCGGACCGACCGTAGCAGCGAGCGACATGACGATAGCCTCTCGAATAGGATCGATAGGAGGGTTTGTCACTTGGGCGAACAGTTGTCGGAAGTAGTCGTAAATGACACGAGGAGCGGTAGCGACGCAAGCCAAAGGGGCGTCGTTACCCATGGAGCCGAGGGCTTCTTTCCCGTCCTTGAGCATAGGCAACATCAACAAGTTGAGTTGCTCCACTGTGTAGCCGAAAGCTACCAACATGGGATCCGTGCTCAATGAGGCTTCACTGAGGGTGGAGGCCAATGCTTCGGGCTTCCTTGAGGCGACTCGCTGCACCACGGCTGGCAAGTGGAGCATCTGCTCTTCGATCCAGGCGGCGAACGGTTGCTTCCTGGCCGTAGTCATCTTAAGTTCGCGGTCGTCGACAATTCGGCCTTCCTTGGTGTCGACTAGCAACATTCGTCCAGGCTTGAGTCGGCCCTTCTGAATGACCTTTTCGCTATCGAGCGAGATCGTACCGACTTCAGAGGCGCATATCATCAGGTCGTCGCTCGTGACGACGAATCGACAAGGCCTGAGACCATTTCTATCCAGGTTTGCACCGCAGTACCGACCATCCGAAAAAGTGAAAAGGGCGGGACCATCCCAAGGTTCCTGCAAACAGGCCGCCCATTGGTAGAAGGCCTTCTTTTCGGGCTCCATAGCCTCATTGCTCTGCCATGCCTCGGGGACCAGCATCATGACAGCCTCAGGCAGCGTCAACACGCCGTTGACGACCAGCAATTCGAGTACGTTGTCGAATGCCGCCGAATCGCTACCGCCGACTTCGACCACGGGATACAAAAGACTCAGCTCGTCACCAAACTTCTCGGACTTGAGCGCGCCCTCTCGCGCTCGCATCCAGTTCTTGTTGCCACGGACGGTATTAATTTCACCTATCAATGGATGGCCGTTAGTCCAAAACCCCCTAGATGGATGAGAAAAAAGACATACCGTTGTGGGCCGCCCATCGCATCGGCTGAGCTCGGTCCCAACTGGGGAAGGTGTTTGTGGAGAATCGTGAATGTACAAGCGCAAAGTGACTCTCGAAAAGCGCATGATTGAGATCATGATAGTATGAATAGACTTGAGTTGCATCAGTAAAAGTGCATGTAGTGGAGTACGAAAAACTTACCTTGGGGCGGGCTCAACTGACCCTTGTAAACGATGTTGTTGGGCGTTAAGGAACAGACGTAGAAATGGTTTTCGAGTCCGATTTTGTGGCCGGCGTGCTTTCGCAAAACGTAGAGCTGCCTAGCGAAGTACGAGTGGTCGAATTTGCCCCTTTCCTCCGAGTGGTCTGAGTCCCTTCCGTAGTGGTCTGCGAGCACAACGAAGGGCTGCAAGATCTTGGGCTCCCTGCTGCTGCTCGCCGGACCGAGGATGGATCCGTCCGTGGGCACCGCTCGCCAACCGAGGACACGAAGTCCGAGCTCCTCTGCAATGGTTTCGAAAGTGCGTTGCTGGTTGGGGAATGCTGTTCGCGAGAGAAAGACGTTTCCGACGGCGTATTTTCCGAGGGCTGGGAGTCGCGGGAGAAAAGAGTGTGGGGTCTCTCGGAGGAAGAATTTGTGCGGAATGCCATACATTCCTCCTGCTCCGTCACCGTCTCGAGCGTCGGCTCCGGCTAAGATGGCATTAGCATTGCAGGCGCTGCTACTCAAGTGAAAAAGATAAACTCACTCGCGCCTCGGTGGGTCATGTTGCACAACAAGCTCCTCGCATCGCTAACGATCTTGTGGTTTGCCTGTCCCTTGATGTGACAAACGAATCCTACACCACACGAATCCTTTTCATTCTCCGGGTCATACAAGCCTTGTGCAGCCGGGAATCCAGGGTTGACGGGGTCCAGGTTAGCAAGGATATGCTCGAGACCATCGGAGGAATCGGTGGGCAAGGGGTAGGGCAAAGAACCTGAAGAGGCGAATTCTGAGTTGTCTGACGCGTCCCAGATAGGACCGGTCGCATCTTCGTCGATCCAGGCTGGACCGTCGAGTGAAGACATGGTGGTCGGCTGAGGACTTGCTGAGAGCGAGTTAGACAAACGATGCAACCTTGGACTTGTCAGACTTGAGAATCCTATGCTTCGACTTCCCATTCAAAGGAGGTCTACCGGCTACAACGGGATGCGAGGGGGAGAGATACGGCGTTGCTCCTCGGGCCTCCACCTTTCGCTGCAGCCAATCAGCGTTCGTCCGTTCAAGAATTTCAGATAACATTCCGGGGTAGAACGGATGCAAAAGCGTGATCGGGAGATATCGCCACGAGGCGAGAAGCCATCTTTAGTTAGTCCGAGACATCGGGTGATACGGCTTCCTGAGCGGCGTCTCGCGCTTCTTGCCTCAACGCGTTCAGAGCACTTCCGGCTTTGAACCTTGAATCCGGTTCGGTCAACCCTCGTAGCCATGTTGGCATCTATCACTCACCACTCTATCTCCCGCGAAGTCAAGCTATGACTGAGAGGCACGAATATATCCTCTTCACGGCCATCTTGGTGGCCATACAGTCGGAGTGTCAGGGGAGAACCCTGTTCGAGCGCGGCCAGGTTCTGGATTTCCATCTGCGGCGAAACGTCAGCTTGATGTTCCCAAGCGCAAGCATCCCCCGACATACTGAGCGATATCCATTGACCTTGTCATAGTCAGCTTTGTTGACGAAGAATGCCGGTAAGACCCCATGGCGCTTCAGGTTCTGTTCCAAACAACGATCATCAGCATGCAGCCTCCCGTACCGCGGTCGTAATCTCATGCTTTACCGTTTCATGTATTCTCGCCATACTCTTGGCGATGACTGCGAAGCATCCCATGTAGCGCGGCGACATGGCTGCCACTTCTCGAGATGAACCTTCGCCGTAATTGTCGTCCCCGACGATGATCCACTTGCGACCGGTATCTCGGTAGGACCTGTCGCGGCAAAATGCGTAAGCGGATCTGCAGAGCAGACGTGAATGGTCTGGCGAGCATGATGACTTACTTTGCCACGGATGGCACAGTGCCATCTTCTCCTGTGAGATGATTTCTAACACGGTTGACCTTGTCATTTTCAGCATTGACGGCGCCGATTAACAGATTTTCTGGATGTCATTGATAAGTTGGGACGATGCGTTTGATTGCCACCAGGACTTGCCCGAGATATTCTGCAGATGTCCCCGATACTTGTACCATGGTCCAGCGGCAGAGATATGGTCCGTGGCTAGGAGAGCGTGAGTCGAGTGTCATTGACAGGACATAGACAGCAAAGAACACTCACTGCATTTCCCCTTCACCTTGATCAACAGCTCCACCTTTTGCTTATCTCGGCCATCCCACTCCGCAAACGGATCGATCAACTGTATGCGATCTGACTTTGGGTCAAGCTGAAGTCCCACATCCAGTCCGTCATCACAAGGAGGTTGATAGTATTCGAGGGATCGTTTGTAGCCGGCCTCCGGCCAGACATCGCCTACGGGAGAGGAGAAGCGAAAGGTTTTACCATCAGGAAGAGGCAAGGCATCCGTTAGAGGGTTGAAGTGCAGAGTACCTCCATACGCCATTGCTGTGACAATCTAGCGTGCGTTTATCAGCCACAAATATCCCTGTGCCAGTCCACTTACCTCGGGATTGGACACATAACTATGGGTTGCCGGATTCCCGTCGTGACGACCGATGAACGGCCTGTTGAAGGTACTGACGATGCTGTTCTTCTTCCCTCGAGCGACATCAACGCGATCCCACTGACCAACGCAAGCGCCGCATGCGTTCGCCAGCAACTGTCCGCCGGCTTCTTGGGTGAAGATGTCGAGAAGTCCGTCTCTTTCGAGCGTTGCTCGAATTTCCTCCGAGCCCGGAGCAATCAGCAATGGGATGCTGGGACGGAGTCCCGCTTCGGATGCTTGCTTGATGAGGGAGGCGGAACGGCTGAAATCTTCGTATGAGGAATTAGTGCACGAGCCGATGAGCGCGGCTGAAAGGTCGGAAGGCCATGTCGGATTGCGGCTGGTAGCAGCGGAGAGCTGAGAGATTGAATGCGACAAATCAGGAGTAAAAGGTCCGTTTAGGTGTGGCTCCAGATCGGCGAGATCCTGCGTTCTTGGAGTTAGCAGGTATGCTGCCAAAAAGGAGAACGAGAGGTAGACGCACTATCTCGATGTGCCGATCGTATTCCGCTTCTTCGTCTTTCTGTAGATACCATCGTCCATCCCGCTCCGCAGCCTCGGCGATTTCTGTCCTCCCCGTCAACCGAAGGTATTCGCCCATGCTTTGCGTATAAGGAAACACGCTCGAGGTCGCGCCGACTTCTGCTCCCATGTTGCCGATGGTGGCCATACCCGTCGCGCTGAGAGTGTCGACTCCGGCTCCGTGGTATTCGATAATGTACCCCGTGCCCCCTTTGACGGTCAGCATTGAGGCAAGTTTTAAAATGACATCTGGGCAGGCGCGAATCAGCGCTGAATGATCGCAACACAGGAATGGCCGACTCACCTTTAGCGGAAGCCCATCCGCTCAGCTTGCCCTTGAGATGCACCCCAATGATTTTCGGATGGATCACCTCATACGTTGCGCCAGCCATCACGTCCACGGCCTCCATGCCTCCGCAGCCGATGGCCAACATCCCCAATCCCGCGGCGTTGGGCGTATGCGAATCCGTCCCGATCATGAAGCCTCCCGGATACGCATATTGCTCACTGAAGCGATAACGTGACCGCTCAGGCTGGGTGGCTTGAACACAAGAGTATCTCACTGACAATATGATTTGATGTAGAATACCAGCTCCAGGCTTCCAATATGCGATGCCGTACTGATCATATCGCGTTGTCAGCGGAATGCATTGCAGATTCCGATGTAGGGACTTACCTTCTCACATGCGCTCTGTAGGAAATCATACACCTCGCGATTCACTCTCTTGGCTTGCTCTAGATCTGCATTGGCGCCATTCCGTGCAGTAATAAGGTGATCGGTATGGACGGATGTCGGGATTCGAACTCGTGGAAGACAGGTGGAGATGAATTGCAGGAGAGCGAGTTGAGCGTTTGCGTCTTTTTGTTTCGATCATAGAGGGACAGAAGTCAGTATAACATTCCCAAAGACTGGGCAGATACTGACCATGCAAAGCCACTCTCTGCAAGACCGAACGATAGCCACCGGTTAGCTTTGAGCTCTCGATAATCGCCAATGAAGCCGGACCCACCTTCGGCTTTAACTCGATTTGGCTGAACCCTCTCTCTAATTCTTGCTCATGATCGGCAAGGTGTGCGTACAATACCTTCTCCGCGAGCGACAGTGGACGTCGCAGGCTGTGTAGAGCCGCGTCAACTTCAACGCAAAACATCGAGGCTCGACTGTAAACTTACCGATTTCCCACAGTTTTGACTTTCTTGGTCAGCGCTATGTAAGACTCTGCGGCTCCAGAAGGTTCGAGAGGGGCAAGAAGAAACTTTTGCTTCGACGACACGGCTGTTTTGTTAACACTGGCGTCGGTCAATGTCGCCAAGCTGCGACAAAGCTTGCCGCATCCGCTAATTCTGCGTAAAAAGGTGAGCATGTTTTTCGCGAGTCGCATTTTGAATCACCATGTCGCCTATTGTTTGGCGAGGCTCTATATACTTCCTTCACACCTCATCGCTATGGGCGACCTGTATCGCGAACCAACGAATCCACCAAGAGACATTCCCGCTTTTTCGGTCGTAATACTCAAAGACTCGAAAGATGAGACCTCTGCGATCGGCGTGAACGGCGTTCGCGTCAGCCGAGGGAAGCCGAAGCCGAGAATGCCACGTGACCCACCCTGATGACGAATCTGGGGATATCGTTCTGAAAGGGCTGCATGTCGTCTGATTCATCTAAGGCGAGAGCTGTAAGTGACGCTGTTGGGAACGATACATTTGCATAATCTCAGCTACCAGTTACTCGAATCGCGAAGCGATCTCAATCGAACAGCAACCTGAAAGCAACCGGATCGTCCGAAATCGTAATCATTTCCGCCAAACTGCTCAGGTCAGCAATCAGCAAGACCGCAAAGATGGCTTGGACTTGCACGGGGAGCTCGAACCAAGAGGTACAGTCTGACATATAGGGCTAATGCTCCTCTATATATTGATTCGCGCCATCGTGCTCGCAGCTTATCGAAAAGATGCGTAAAGCCGGCTTGATCAATTCAAGAAGAGTTGCAAAAGTGAGTCCCCGCAAACCGACCGGAAACGCATACGCGAGCACCATCTCATGCAATTCAACCTATAGGCAATGTCTCAGACTGATCGCAGGAACTATGTCCCGGAGAAGGAATATGCCTATCAGGATTCCCCTCAGTACGTCCGTCGGATCAAGCTTGAATCCTTAAAGCCTAAGTAGGGAGCTGACGGTATATCTCTTGTGGATCATAAGACCAATCGGCTTCAACGCCACCATTTCTGCTCCACATATGCATGCACATGCCCTGGAAGATCTGGAAGAATATTTACGTCCTGGTATGAAGGTTTTGGACGTCGGTTGCGGAAGCGGATATCGTATGTTCCTCGCTCCGATGAAGGCTTGGCAAAGTCTCTGATATTCTGGTTGGTGTTCATACTATCAGTGACTGCGGTCATTCATCGAATGATCGCTCCTCCTGATAGCGACGGCAAGGGTCGGGTCATCGGTATCGACCATTTGTCAGGTCTTACCGACCTCTCTGTGCGGAATCTCAGAAGCGATGGTGTCGAAGTGGATTCCGGGAAAGGGGTAGATATTGTCACAGGAGATGGCAGAAAAGGCAAGCCATTGCAGTTTTTAGTAGCCTTGTGGCTGATGAATGGCCTTTTCCCCAAGGCTGGTTGCCCGGAGGTATGCGTGTCGTACAGGTTTTCAGGCTGTGTCGCCAGCTGATTAGGCAGTCTTGGCGCAGCGCCGTATGATGCGATACACGTCGGTGCAGCTGCCCCGACACTTCCTCAACCTCTGGTCGATCAAGCAAGTCATCATAGCCCCAAGTGCAATCCGTGAGCCACGCTGACACAGTCCGTGATCCTTCTTTACAGTTGAAGAGCCCCGGAAGGATGTTCATTCCTGTGGGAAGCTACGAACAAGGTATGTGTCACGCTCGATTTCCTTTCTTGGCGGAAGTTCGACTGATATTGATATTTATCGTTCTAGCGATATGGAGAGTGGACAAAGACAAAAATGGCACCGTAACGAAGACGAAGCTTTTCAGTGTCCGAGTGAGTCATGTTTCAAGTCATAGAAGCGATCCTGTGTTCATATGTCTCGTCCTTGTCTCGTTACGGGCCAGTATGTCCCCCTCACAGACAAGGAAGCCCAATGGTCCGCATGATCCTTGACTCCGTCTTTCAATGGTACTAGCGCCAGAGGAGATTCCTGATCCCCGTCGTTCTCGGTTCAGGACCCTGGCTTCCACTTCCGAAGCAACCGGTTTTGTATTTTCTTCTTCCAACTTAGGAGGGGCCATCCGAAAGGGACTATTGCTCAGCTGTGGAAGTTGTGCGGTGGTAAAAGTATTCACGCGAATGTTGCCAAGGATCGGGATCGGTGGTAAGGAGGCGGGGCTCTCATACTGTCTGCTATTTCGTTATAGCCATTGCTTCGTAGCGCAGAGAAGAGAAGTATCCGCCACAGAGGAGGTGAAGGCAAAGATAATTCAGAGGTTCGACCAACGTGATATTCATATCTTGGCTACGTTTCACAAAAAGCTCATCTTCGCATACTCTTTACTTTGAGCGTCCATTGTTCCTCGAGTCCCTGTTGAATCCCTAGTTTCCGCGTTGTCCCTGGGTAGTATTGTGACTGACGAGCGATTGAAGCACGCGAAGGCGAGCCCGACTACCTTGTGGCAGCTCATTTACTGGCAGCAAGCAGCGGCGAGGGTCTGGTTCGACGCGAACTGGCTGCAGTCTCCCTGGACATGAGTGGCGTATCGGGTGTCGGGAACGAGGTCGGCCAAGATTTCAGCAGTACTGCCGGTCTTGTGGAAAAAATAATTGGCGTTCTCGGCCTGAACGAAGACGGGCGACGGTCCCGAAAGCGAGTCGGAGCGAGAAAATGCGGACGCCGCTCGAGGACCACCGTAGTTATCGTACTTTCCGCTTGCTTGGACAGCTGCGATATCGCCTTGGGAGAACTGGAAGGTCACGGGATGTCAATGTAACAGAATCTGTGGGAATCGTCATTATGCTCACGTCGTGCCCTCGGACTGAGTACTGTTCGAGTCGTGCGAATCCAAAGGCTCCGGAAGCATCAGCGCAGGAAGCGGTCGTGGTCTGGGGTCAAGAAGGGTTGATATAAAGGTGAGCGGGAGAACCCTAATCTGGGTCGAACAAGCCCGGTCATTAACAGTCTCGGTCTGAGGGACGGGCGTAGCTTGGCCCATGATCGCGGCGAATAATACGATGGCGACTATAGTGATCTGCATGCTGGCGAGTGGGCGAGGTAGCTTGAGCGGTTGGTGGTGAAGGCTTCGAGGTCTGGCTCGGACAGATGTTGAGTGACGAGAGAAGACGATACTTCTCGTGCTGGAGTCCTCCTATATATACCCGTTATGACATATGGATAGGCAATGACGGGCGACTGCTGTGTCAGGGCAGCATTCTCCGAGCTCTTGGGCCCACCAGCGAACCGATGTGCCAATCGAAGGTGACCTGCCTGTCGGCCGCACGTGAGAGAGGCTCTCGTCTCATGACCGCTGTATGACGAGCGGCACCGTGTAGTTGCTAACCGAGACCGTCGCGGGTAGCAGACACCTTTGAAAGTTGGTGGGAGGGTGTCAAGAGGTGAAGCAGAGCATGTCGTGGTTACCTGTGTCTTACCTGCAAGACTCTACGTAATTGTATTTTCTATAGCCCTTCATCCGGAGGAGGTCGTCGAACGTCCTGTAATGAGCGCTGTGCAGGAAAGGACCCAGACCAGACGGCAGACACGTGCACACATCAACTGTTGTTCGGGTTGTCTCGCATGAAATTCTCTATTACCCAGAACTCCTCCTTCCCACGGACTGAACAAATCAGCATTGTAGAGAGGCGAAAGGTCTTTGTCAGGAACGAGTGATAGTGTCGATAGCTCGCCGGAGAGATAGCGAAGCATCTCATAACACCAGTATGTAGTCCGGCTATACGCTGTAGCCGCGAGCTCCAGACGCACTGACTACTGAGGCTCACAAGAGCGGTAGTGAGGATGGATTGACGACCGACGCCTTGATTCGATCGGAGCGCTGGCTCGGCGTCGCCGAAGTGATAGCAGACCTCACAAAATGTCTCATATGATGCTTCTCCCGCAATCCTTCCGCCATACATGTCAGACGTGCAGGTTTCTCATCGTAATCAAGTCCCAAAGATCATGAATCATGACTGCACATGGCATCGCCCCGCACCAACTCTCGTGAATTCTTGCAGCGCATCCCCTCGTTCAACTGCTATATCCTGGCAACCCCGCTTCAAGCCTTCGACGGACTGGAGTAATACTCGGGGGCGAATTACTGATCTGCAGAATATCATCTGCGGTACCTACAGAAGCTTCTATGAGCCGCTCTTCTAGAAACAGCCATCTTGACCTTTTCTATCCGGCTGATGAGGTAGCCAGCCACGAATCCAGCTACACAGCGCCTGACAGCCCGTCGGTTCTCGTTCAGATCGATATCTGTACATAAGGTTTGCCCAGCGGTTTGCGAACTCAAAATCCCCAAGACGTCGACTTGAATCCCAATGCTTACAGTACGTCTTCATTCAGAAAATTCAGATAGTACACGTTAACGTGCAGCCTTAACTGAACAATGAACTGGATGATATACTACGAGCTCGGAAAGCGAGCTTCTATCGAACAGAAGAGGGTAAATATAGTATTAACTTGACCGTAGCGAGCTCCGTAGCACTGTGATCTTCTTGGTACGGATGTAGGTTCCGTGCCCGTTGTTCCAAAGCGTGGGAGCACCTCCTGTCAGTACCCAGCTGACTATCAGCTTCGCGCAAAACTATCCCCCCGAGGCACTATGCTGAACTGTAGTCTTTTCGTGGAGCTATCTGAAGCTTGCGTGCATCCCGATAGGGACCCCCAAGTGATTGGCGGAATAGCCATCAGATTCGCTCTCATCCAGTGAGTGTGAAGCACAGGCTACGCTAGAGGTGAGCGATCCGAGCAGAATGCTCACGGATTTCGACATATACGTTCACGTTGTCAGCAGATGCCACGGCGGGTTGAACTGCTCTGGTCCTGCTCTCGGTACAATGCCTCAACGTAGCAGGGTTCTCAACCCCAAGATGAAAAGATGAGGAGAAGCGACAGGAAGCTTGTGACCAGCAAGTATCGCCTGAGAGTCTCAACCCCGACTACTGACATCTGAGCCTCCGGGCAGACACGTAACGTATTCTGCATGAGTCGAAATGCTGACGCAACGAGTGTTCTTGGCAGCGCCCTGTAAGTCAGGCCTGGATTCCGGAGACTTCAACCGCATTCTCTGATCAGGGAGTCAAAGGGATGCATGTGTGGTCGTCCCTGCTTTCGTTTCCCTCATAACCGTTGGATGTAGGGCCCTGATAGCGGCCACGCCAGTCGGGATGTTCATTAGACGAGAGTCAGACGAGAGAAGGATCGATAGAACCATCCCGTTGATTGTCATTGATACCATGCCAACCTGAAGACTCGTGATAGAAATCATGAGTATCATCAGATGATGAGAGAACGGATGATAATTCGTCGTGGAGGCCGTCTCTCGGGTGTTTGGGGACTGACCCAGAGAATGGAGCTGTCGCCGAGTATCAAATCGGTGCTCAGGGTTCGAACAGTGCTGGACTCGGTGGAAGGTCATGTCTCAGAATAATCAAACGCGAAAACTCGTCGCGCATATGAAGCAGAAATATCAAGAATTGGAACAGGACGAACTGAACAATTGATAGATGATCACTGACACCTCTTCTCATGGAGTTCGAATTGTCCCATCACTCTTGAGGTATTTTCTTGACCTATATCATCGATACCGAAGGAGAACCGGTTCGCGTGAAGAGTCTCAGGTTTCACTCAGCAAGTTCTGCTTTGCGTTCGCATTTGAAACTAATCTCATCGTACTCCTTCTCAGATACCGCCTATACCCAAGATGAAGGGCGATGGCACTATTGAAGGGGATCCGGCACGATCTATGGAGTACCTGATCGATCACTTGCAGTCCGCGCTATCCGCATCGTCCATCACGCATCCGTTAACTATTACCATTGTTGAATCCCGCTGCAAGAACACCACTGGACTCTTTTCGTATGTTGAGGATCCACCAAAGGTCCGAGTCCAGCAAGTGCTCGTTACGGTTTCTGCGGATATCGAAAGAGATGAAAGCCGTCTCAACAACAAGAAAGATCCCGAACGCCTCCTGCTTTGCGCTCTCGAGGCGTACATATACCACGTGCCTTCAACTTCGTCCTGTCTCGTCTACATCTCAAAGGTGGACTCGACAGGATACAGCCCGGATTCCACTTCGGAGACCTCAGACGCCGAGTCGACAAAACGGAAACGTCTGCCGCCTACGACCTATTTCCTGCTCAAGGCTTTCCTCTCGTTTTACCATCCCTTGCTACCCTCAAGATCACTTCACGTCCAAAGGCCCCATCACCACAAACACGCATACGTTCAGCTCTTCGCTCGCTCTGCCAATCAATACTTGTTCCCGAATTCGATTCTTGGGGGCGGCAAGAAGGTGTTGGGCGGGATTAAACTCTGCAAATGGTGGAAACGGGTATTTGAGGATATCGTCGCGGACCTAAATCAGCCGTCATCCGAGGAGACTGAGGAGCACAAGACGAAACTGGAGACATACTTGACGTACTACCTTCCGTCGTACGAGCATTTGGAAGCGCGGTCACTGCTTGGCATTCCCCCAACGACAACCGCCGCGGCAACAACGCCACAATGGCTATACTTCCCGCCAGGCGATCCGTCTCTCAGCTCGTTACTCTTTCCGCCAACATCTACGAAGACTGCTGACGATGCCGCCAACGACCGCAAATCCCGAGCACTCGCTATGCTTGTACCAACATTCGACGACGATCCAAAGGCGCGATTCCTCGTCGAACTGGTTATCAATAATCCCATCGGAAAGATACGTGCGGGCCGGCCGAAACGTATTGCGCCAGAACTAGATGACCAGGATCAAGATGGATCTAAGCGGCAGCGGATAGATGGGAAGCAGAAGGAACGGATCGCCGATGCGCGTGATTTGCCTCTGCCTGCCCCGGTAGATCAGGCATCCTCAGCAGACCCATCTAGCTCCAGCGCCATCAAGGAGATACAGGAGAAACGACGGACAGACGAGCGACGTCTTCGACAGGAAGATGCTGCGGCTTTGGCGAGCATCTCGTGGGATGATTTCTGGATGCGCATGGGTTACCGTCAGGAATGTATCTCGGGCGATGTCACGGGGTTCTTCAGCATGTACGTTGGCCTGCCGACGACTTCAGGCTCTCCCAATGCTGCCACGGAAGACGAGCAAGAGGGCCAATCGGCAGCGGAGACCGCCCCTCAAGTTTCACATCCCTTGTTCGAAAGGATCGCTGCTGCACTCCTGAATCACGACTTCGCTAATCGTACATTGGCCATCGAGGCGACGAGAAGGTTCCTCGACCAGACCCAGAACATCGTCGTCCCCGAGATCGGACAGGATGCGTGGGATAAGAGGTGTACCGCCCGAGTTGAGAAGAACGATGAGGGCCGAGCGTTCCAAGACAGGAGCGCTCAGGGGTTGGCGCAATCGTCTGGCGCTAATCAAGCGGTGCCACCTGTCAATATACTGCAGGTGAAGAAGAAGAAGAAACCCGCCAAGTGATCTTATATATCATTGTCCTCGGCCAACGTTTTCAAAAGGCGGTATAAGCTCTGTCTCGCGCCTGCCGTGATGCCCTTGCTTGGTCATCAGTCCTTGCTCAGTCCACCCATGTTCCAGTCGCCTTGTGCCAAGCCTTCCCAGATTGTCCTTCAGCTATTGATCTAGCTTCAAATACCGACTCACCTCGATTCCAGCCCCGGGCGGGTACTCCTTGTACACGACCGCGTCGCAAGGCACAGGCACATGCGACGGACAACTTCCCCTCATGAGTACATACAATTCCGGCTTGTCCCCCTCATCGGGCATACCCATTCGGGCGCCCTCTGTACGCGTTGTCGGTGACATTGGGAACTCGGGGTATCCTGGAATCCCGGGCAGGGGGTTGGGCGAGTCGATGACGGATGCGAAGGGGTAAATCCACTAGACATTGGGATTGCGTTTAGGTTGACAAATGCAGGATGGCGTTCTTGAGTCAATGAATCTGAAACTTACATGAGCCCATTCTTCATCATAGTTCCAGAGCATGGAGGAACACTCGCTGCAGAAACTGCGAGTTCCATTGGAGCGTTTGGCAGGCGTGCCGTCCTTGTTGAATCCCAGTACGGCTTGATACTCCCTGAAAACGAGATGTCAATGCCGCGCGATCCAGAACAGTATTCAGTGCGTACTTGATTTTGTCTTTGCCCTTGGTGATCTTGAGGGTATCGGTGTTACCCATGATGTTGCAAGAACCTGTTAAAGGGGGTTTCGATCAGGCCAAACTTGAGGTTCAAGTTTCCTCGCCTCGACTTACCCATGTAGCCCCCAACTTTCCTGCAAATGCTGCCTACAAAAGGAAATGGCATCCCTCGATCAGCGAACAGTTTTGTCACTTGTCGCGGCGAGAAGGGACTCACATTGGCAGATCATGTACGGAACAGGAGTGTTCGAATCGAGTTCGAACTCGACTTGCTTGCAGTGGCAGGATCTACATTGCCACTCGTCAGTGGAAGCACCTGAGAAGCATTAGCAGTGCGACATACCCTTTCAGAGTGAGCGGCATCTTTGATCTGCAGTAAAGAATGAACCTATTCTTACACAAAAGTTTGAACAACTTTGAACAGACAAAGGAGCAGGATGACCGAAAACTGGTCAACCCGCATCGGAGATGGCCGGCAGGGAGACGTGATGACGTATCAGACGAACTGATATCGAAGACTTACTCTGATGACCCATGTACCATAATAGGCCAGAGGGAAAGTTCTAATGGAAAGCTCGCGATAAGGACAACGAGGGATGACTATGAGTCAATACACTCAACGTATCCGCGACCATATGGACAGCATGTATGTCTATTGTGGCTCAGGCAGGTTGCTAAATGCCGGTCAAATCTACATGACGTCGGTGTATAACAGGAAACTAGAATCTTACTTCTTGCCCTCTAGGAGCATTCTCCTGAAGTCGTCTTGCCCCTTTGGCCCAGAGGAAGCAGCAGCTGAGCCTGTCGCCGGCGAAGCCGTAGCAGCTCTAAGTTCTTCATTCGCTTCCCCATCCGTCGCTTTCGCCTTTCGCGGTATGGACGCCGCCGTAAAACTCGCCTTCTTTCTCGCGCCAATCCCGGCTTTACGGGGTCGCGGCTGGAACATGGCGCCAGGGACGCTCTTCGCTGCGGACTCTACAGCACGATCGCGTGTGCCGAGTGTGGAATTTCGGCTGATGTCTGTTTCCTCGGCGAACGTGATGGATGTATCGAGGTAGGTGAATGGTTCACTACGAAGCAAGAGCGCTCCGACATCCTGTCGAATTGAATAGAAGATCAAAGGTGGAGCCATCCAAGCAGTAGACAATACTTACAGCCACACTATTCAGCTCTGCCGTTGCCTGGCCAAGATCCTGAAAGACTTCCAGCTTTTTCACGGGTACGATCTTCTCCAATGCCTGCTGCAGTAATCCTTCCTGCGTCTTTGGCGGCAGGCCGTGTAGCCTGACACTGCGAGCGAGAATATCGCTCGCACGGTGGACGACCGCTGCTACGGCCGAAGTTGACGGTGCGTTGGCCTGTTCGGCTCGTCGTTCCCTTCTAGGTTTCTTTTCAGAGAGCCTGACGCCCATTTTTCTTTTCTTGTATTCATGACCGTCAAGAGTGAGGGCTGCTCGAGCTTCGTCCTAGAGACGTAGGTCAGCGAATGAGTTACCTCAACGAGGCAGCACACTCACCTCGGTTTCAAACTCGATGAATCCAAAGCCCTTGCATTTACCCTCGTCGTCCTTCGCCAAGCTGATTCTTTTTATTTTTCCAAACTATGAAAGCAAGAGGTTAGTCGATGTCTGAAACAGTCAATCTCGTTCGAGACGTACCGGACCGAACGCCTTGTCCATATCCTGGTCGGTCATAAACTTGGACAGCCCACTCACGTACAGCTCCCTAGCATCCGCATGCGCATCCGAACGCTCCTTCTTTTTTCTGGGATCCGAGATAAGCACGGAAATTGGGAAACCAGACTCGAGCTCCTTGCCGTCAAGTTCCTGAGAAGCCGACGCTGCCGCACCCGTCGTTGTGAATTGCACATAGCAGAAACGCCGACTGTCCTTGAACTTGCGGCTCGGCCATCGCGTCTCAACAATATCACCGAATGGCGCAAACAATTCCCGTAGGCTCGTGTCGTCCATTTTTTCCGGAAAGTTGGTTACAAACAATGTCGTCTGGCCAGCCTGATACACATGCACTTGAGATTCGCCGATCGTCTTCTTATCCCTTGTCAACGCTGCTGGAACCGATGAACGATCCATGAACTCTACTGCGGCGACCACTTGTCCGTCTTGAGGCGACAGCGTTACCTCCCGGACCTGCCCGCATTCCCGGAAGAACTTGCGGATGTCGGCTTCCGTTACCTCGGCGCTCAACCCAGAAACCAAGACCGTGGCATATTCGCGATCTCGAGCGGGTCCAGCGTCCGATGGTGCAACTCGTTGTCTTTTGTTAGAACTCTCGTCTGCCACATCTGTAGTCTCTTCCGCTTTGCGTTTGCGTCCTTCTTCCGTAGCATCGACCTCCATTGCGTGACTATCTTCCGGGACAGCAGCGTCAGCAGGATTTGCAGGCTCGACCATCGTCTCGGTTGGGCCTTGAGGTATCGTTGAGCTTGATACCTGGGCCTGTTGTCGGTAGAAGTCAGCTTGCTTGACTGCAGTATGGCTCCCGACATACCTGTGCTCTCTGAGCCGCCAAAGCTTCCTGCAGCGGCCCCACACGAGCCTTGGCAGCATTCAGGCTTTCGGCCGTTCCATAGTAATCCTCGAATGTGAGCCAAGCCGTCCAAAGGGACTCCGGCCAATCAACGTTGCGGCTGACAGCGGTCTTGAACTGTGTTCTCGCTTTCGCATATTCGTTATGACGGCTGAAAGGAGAGGAAAGCGTTTCAGCGCGGGCTCGCTTTTGGCTCAACCCTCTAGAAGGCTGTCAGGCATCTGCCACTCACGCAAGGAATTCGGTGTATCCGATCCAGGACTGGTAGTTTCTCGGATGCAACTTGACGACATCGTCCCACACTTTGATACCCTCTTCTACCTTTCCTTTTCTCTCGAGCTGTTTGTCCAAGATGGTCAATTGATACACATCGCTTCAAAGCGAACCATGCTCACCCAGCTAATCAAATAGCGTTCCAATCTCATACTCGGCTCGCCACGGGCATTGACTGCGCCAGGAGAATCAGCTGAATTCCCTTGGTCGCGCCAAGTCGATACTCACGTTCGCGACACCGTGCGATCCCATCCCGCAACGTCACCTCGACAGCATCCTCCTTATCCTCATCATCATCCTCGTCCGCCTCTGCTATCCGCCGCATATATCCAGCCCACGCCGCTTCCAGCGCCGCCAACTCTGCCACGTCCGCGCCCTTGGCATCTCCGAGAATGAGCCGCTGATTCTGCATCTCCACATCCTCTTCGACCGCCTTGCCCCTGCCTTTCTTCTGATCCTTAGCCTTACCCTTCCCCTTGTCCTTGCTCTTCGGAGCGTCCGGCGCTCCCTTGCGCGTGAGAACTCCACAGGCCAGCGCGCGCATGTAGGTCTCCCCTATGACGGCCGGATCTTGTTTAAGGACTTCGAGTTGCCGTAGAAGACGGGCCCATAGTTCTCCGGCTTGTGGACAGCATCGCACTGCACGTTGCATGGTTTGCGTGACGTGAGCTTTTGAGAAACCGTTCGTCGTTGCCTGAAGAATAACGCAAGATTAGACCTGAAGAAGATGCGATGAGACCGGGACTCACGACGAAAGTGATGTACCTATCCCACACCGCCGCCTCGGCCACACGCCCGTCCCGCCTCGTATCCCGACTAACGACCTCCAACCACCGCTCATACACCGCCTGCACCATCTTCGCCTCGGGCTTCCTCCCCTCGGCCGTCGACAACTCCATCTCAAGATACGCATAAAGGTACCCCACCATCTGCTCCCTTTGCGCGACTTTCGACTCCGCATCTCCCTCCGCCTTCTCCGCCTGCCGCAGCGCAACCCATCCGCGTTCCCACGGCTCCCGCGCGTCCCATCGTGCAGACGAACGGCCACAGATCTTGGATGCCTTGACCATTTGTTCCTCGTACGTCGATTGGGCGTAGGTGCTGTTGAATGTGGAGTAGCGTTGAGATGTCTCGGCGAGGGATTCGTGAGGGGTCGCGAGACGGTCGAGGAATGTTTGGTGCACGATGGGTAGGCGTTGAGCACTGGAGAGGAGGTCAGAGGTGTGTTGGCTAGCAAAAGGTGAATGCATACCGCTCGGCTTCCGGGAGAGACACAAAGAGACCGAGTTCCCAATCGACGTAGATCTGCCATACCGCATCGCTCTTCAGGGGCAATGTTAGCGGAACTCCTGGCGGTATAGACAAGCTGCTCACGAATGAGATATCATGCCCGGCAAAAGCTACGACATCTCTTAGAACTGCTCGAGCTTCTTCTTCGGGTATGAGCCTTCGTAGCGGTGCGTCTTGATTCGCAGAGTCCGCGTCATCGGACGGGACGGCGGGACTCTGGTGGAGTGCAGTAGTGATGCGTGCGACGGCGAGGAGAACAGGTATTGCTGTCAGAGTGACATGAGCAAGAGAACGAGTAAAAGCTCGCTCCAAGCTCACAAAGATAGTCCTGCGTTACGAGACGCAGCAAGGCTAGCACCGCTTGAGCACGCTCTTCATCCTCGGACGACAACCCTGGAATCCTCCTTTCGATGTTTCCCAAAACCTCGAGCCATATTTCTGAGAAGAATCAGCAGCGATTCCCGCACGGTATCGCCTCGTACTCACCCTGTCGACATCCCTTCAATCTGACCAACATCTCCAGACCGCTCTCCACTTGTTCCTCCATTGCGCATTTTCTCGCCCAGAGGACGGTCTCTTCGACGAGGGGGATATTGCCGGGCTCGTGCTGGAGGCGGTCGAGGTGGGCCATGAGGGTTGTGAGAGCAGCCTCCATGGCTGCGACGTCTTGGTCCGACATGATGGCTACGAAAGAAGGAGTAGGGCAGGAATGAGAACACTCACAATACGTTCCACTTGCAGTCAAGACGCCTACTTGAATGCTATACCCCGCCCCTGTCTCGCCCAGAGTGGGTACATGACGAATGGATGGAAATGGTGGAATTTCGATCAGAAAGAGCGTTCAACGTTGACCTTGAGAGTTCATCTATCTTCATCCTCCTTCGTACGCTCCCGTACCGTACATCGCATGCTCCGCAATCTGCGCCCGCTTGCCACTCGCCTTTCCCTCGGTCGTAGAATGTCCTCCGCCCTCGCTCCGCCCTCGATCCAGCTGACTCCTGAAGAAGCACGCTTTTGCGACTTGCTGGATGATTTTGCAAGGGAGGGGAGGAAGCGGATCACCAAGCCGGCGGTAGAGGTGGAGATTCCAGAGGTCCAGTGTCGGATTGCCGGGGGATGGGTCAGGGATAAGGTGCGTTTCGAAGAGTTTCCTTTACGTCTTTTGCTCACGGATGGAATTCATAGCTTCTTGGTCTGCCATCGTCAGACCTCGATATCACCCTTTCAACATGCGCAGGCTATCCATTCGCCATTGCCTTTACCCAGTATCTGACAACTCTTCCGCTCGATCCGCCCATCCCCATTCGGTCCATCGGAAAAGTCAATGCCAACCCGGACCAGAGCAAACACCTCGAGACGGCAACGACGAATATCATGGGTCTGGAATGTGATTTCGTGCAGTTGCGAAGCGAGGTCTATGCCGACGGGAGTCGAATTCCTACGGAGATTGCAAGTCCCACGCCCCGCAGTCTGAACCTTCCGTTAACTCTGTCATTTCAGCGCATAGGAACACCGGAAGAAGACGCCCTTAGACGAGACATCACGATCAACACCCTCTTCTACAACGTTCACACCCGTCTCATCGAAGATCACACCCACCTCGGCCTCTCGGACCTCTCGCACAAGCTCATTCGTACCCCGCTCGAACCGCTCCAGACATTCCGGGACGACCCGCTTCGCGTGCTGCGCTGCGTACGCTTCGCGAGTCGGTTCGGGTACACGCTCGTGGATGATGTAGCGGCCGCTATCAGGAACACCGAGATCCTCGATGCGCTTCGGACGCGTATCTCGCGTGAACGGGTCGGGATTGAGCTAGAGAAGATGCTCAAGGGACCCGACCCGCACGAGTCGATCACACTCATCAATGCGCTCGACCTGTACCCGCATATCTTTTCCGTCAACCCTACGACCGTGCTTGCCCCGAGCTCGGCCCCACTGGCACAAGACGTCACGAAAACTCCAGCGTATTGTCCCGCACCGCACGCGACATCCACATCACGTCTCGCAGCCGATACCCTCCGCGCGCTCCTACCCTCGGGCTTGCTTGCATCCCACCTCCACCCGACAATACACTCACACCTGGCGACTTCCGACACCGCGAGCAAGTCCAGGTTGAAACATCTCTGGCTCGCTTGTGCGCTTGTGCCTTGTCGTGGAGGGATTGTCAAGGAGAAGAAGAAGGAGATTCCGCTGACGGAGGCTGTCATCCGGGAGGGACTCAAAGTAGGTCTACTGCATATTTGTGTCATTCGACGCTGAACCGTTCCTCTTTTCCAGCTGGGAAATGCTGAAGTTGGCGCCGTTTCGCGGATGTTTATAGCTGCATCGAAATTATCACGTCCGCAATCCGAGAACTATGAAGAATTCACAATCCGCTCCAAGATTGGCAAGTCCCCTTTGTTCCTTCATGCGGCTCTCGCTAACCTGCTTCCAGGTAACCTGCTTCGCGACCCATCGGTTCATGATCCGTTAACGGACACACACTGGTCCGTTTCGTTACTCTTTTCCTGTATGCTCGATATCTTGCCGATATATAAAACTACCGGTCATCTGCAAGGTAAGACAATGCCCTTTCCCTCCCAGACCCGTGCAGCTCATTCATACCATCTGACAGATCCGGCAATCATGGATGTTATCAGCAAATATAACGCGTTCGTAACGCTGATCGAGCAACTGGGCTTGCCCCGCGCGATAGAACAAAAGCCGCGGTTGGACGTAGGTCACTCCTGATGGCGCGATAGACACGATCTTACTTATTTTATGACAGGGTAACGAAATCAACGCTCTCCTCGGCATCAAACCCTCTCCCATGACCCGAGTCCTCCTTCAAGAAGTCATCACCTGGCAACTAGATCATCCGGAAGCTACACGGGAGGAGTGCCAAGAGTGGCTATTACGGCGGCGTGAAGAGGGGTCCTTGCCTGTTATAGCAGAGCCGGCCAAGGGGAAGAAAACTCAGGGGCAGAAGGCGGGGAAGGGCGATGAAGAGCGGAGAAAGAAGGTGAGGAAGGAGTAATCTCGATTCTGGTCGCGAGATATGTTGTCATTGTGTCGAACTATGACATTCGATCTCACAGAACTCTTGGCAAAGGATCTTCAGCAAAATGGTATCCCATCAGCTCCTCGTGTTAAACGGCGATGGTTCATCGTGCAAAGGTCGGCTTTTGCGAGTCGCAACGAGATCCCTTGATGGCTCTTTGCGCAAACATGCTCCATCGCGATCATGACGGGGCGTTGATTGACCTGGTTGGATGCACGCTGAGCGATGCGTGATCCTCGAGGAGCTGCCTTCCCCTGCTTACAAAGGGAAGGTCATTTTTCGCAGATCCCCTGCGAGGGGATTAGAAATAGGTATACCGTGCCGAACCATACGCACCCGTCTCCGCTTAAGTGCGACGGTAACACTTACTCCGGAACCACCATCCGCTACAAAGCTCCATGCTGTGCTTCCTCACTTGTCTAAACAAAGATCAGTATGAGCGGCACATTGTGCTATATTGCGAGATGGACTTTGAAAGACAGTCGCGAAACCAAAGCGCTCCTCGGCCTTGCCCAGGCCGAGTTGCAGGAACTGGCTGGCAGCATCGGTGCCATACAGCTCAACCGAGACCCTTGAGGAAGCTGAATCGATAACAATCCTTTCTGCTGCCTTTGACTGAGAGACAGCAAGCGTTACAGAGCGTTACGCGAATCTCGTCAGCGGATGTAGCGAGATGGGCAGCGTTCTGACGGACATGGGGAACACTGATGACCACACATTTCTGCTCAAATTCGGATGGGCTCTCGATGGACAACAAGGCGGCGCTCGAGCTGTTCCTGTACACCAAACCCAAGCTCGAGTCCCGATATTCCTTCCTGCCCAGCAACTCGACGTTTCATGCCAAAGGCGTGGGACGACTTGGGAATCCAGGTCTTTGAGCACGAGACCACATTCCCCTTGGATGTACCCGGATTTGCCGATCGGTTCCAAGCTGTCCATATGGCGGTGCAGATCCTTCTTTACAACCCATTTGAAAAGCTGGAGATACGGGCACCGGGCGCGGCCAAACTCATGAGGGAGGCGTTCCGCGCGACCGACAGGGGCGCCGATGATCGATCGGTGGGCAAGGCTACTTTTCGAGAGTTTCTTGGGTCTGACCTGGCAAAGAACGAAGCACCGAATATGCGTCTTGAGGCTTGAACCTCGACTACGAAGCTGCTCCTTCCTGGGTTGGGAAATTGCAGAATCGTGATCAGCAAGTCGTATCATTGTTGCGCTGTCTCCATCATTCCGTGTCCCACAGCCCGAGTATGAAATGATCTGATCTTGCCAGGATGAACTTTGCAGTCCTTCATAAAGGCAAACTTTCCAGCTTTCCACTCATCCGATCGGACGGTGAGATCCTATACTGCTTTTGCCGGTACAGGAACGTCAACCTCCAACTTGTCACACCGGACCGAGTACCGCGCCGCGCGACTACTCGTCGTCCCGATCGCTTCGTCCCGCGAATCCACCTCGGCTTTCACCCGCTCCCTCGACCCGACATGCAACGACCGCTTGCTGCTGCTCATCATCTCGTTGATATACGTTCGCTCGACACGCGTCCTTGTTGATGTGGCTTTCCGTGCAGTCAGCGGGGCGGGCTTTGATTCCCGCTTGCGTTTTTGTCCGGCTTGGGTGGCGGATGGCGGCAACGTCGTGGCGGCGTCCCGGACGGGTGTTTGTTCCAGCATGTCCGAGACGACGGATGCCGTGCTCTCCGCTTCCCTCTTGACCACCCGACGTCCATTCCTTTTCCCCGCGATTTTCCCTTGCGCCGTGGCGACCTCCTCCTCCTCGACCGTCGTTTGCTCCACCTTGACGTCCACGACCGCCGTCGACCCCTTGAGATCGGCCGCAAACATGACCGACTGACACCACCCTGCCAGCGCCATTGTTTGGTGCGCGTCATCGTCATCGTCATCGTCATCGTCATCGTCATCGTCATCGTCATCGTCATCGTCGCTCGACGATTGGCCGCTCCAGAGGTTTGCAAGGAATGCCTGGACGGCATTGTACACGGCCTCGGTGGACGTTGCTTTCGATTTCAACTTTGCGGGGAACCGTGGATGACGCGCGGCGATTTGCTGAAGGTGCGTATCGATCGGCACGACGTTGTGCTGGCAAGGACCCCCAAACAAATATCAACGAAGGGTATCCTCAGAGCCGGCGATACACCGTATTGACGCACCCTATCGAGACTCATCAACCCGATGCAATCCGCCACTTTTCTGCCCACGCCTTGAAGCGCCAATAATTCCGCGCGCCACGCGGCCTCGTCGGCACGCAACGACACCAAGAACGCCTCGACGCCACGCACGTCGCGCGCCGCCTCACCCGCCTCACCCGCCTCACCCGCCGCCGCCGCGGCCGCTTCACCGAGCAAACCCCGCTCCTCCTCGGTCCCGTGCGCACAAACGAGCGTACGTACCGTCTCGACGATGAATCGCGCGCGGTACCCGAACCCGAGCTCACGCAGGGTCTGCTCGAGGCGAAGGCGCGGGGTCGTGCGTTGGGATGGGTCGTATACGTGCCGAAGGAGGTCGCGGGGCCGCGGGAAGAGGTGGTACGCCGTGGATGGTAAGGTGGAGGGGTCGTCTGGTGATGGGTGGTCCGGGAGGGCGGGGCGCGTGAGCGCGGGTGAAAAGTGTCGGGAAAGCCGATGCATGAGGGATGTGATACGGGGAACGTTATTCGCCGACGAGGTGATAAACCTAGACCAAGCGACGACCGTTCATCAGCCCTTTTGCGCGCCCTCGACGGGCGCGCTCCCGACTCACGAAATCAAGCATTCCCACGGATCCTGCCGCAGCACGCGCACCCCGCGCGGCACCCGGCCCTTGCCCATGGCCTTGCCAAACAAGGCCGGATCCGCGCCCGCCCAGGCGTCGTATACGCGCGCGAGGGAGCCGTGCGGGGCTGTGACGTGCATGTTGAATAGATCGAGCAGGTATGTGCGGTCCGCGGCCGGGAAGGAAGGGCGGGAGGCGTAGTGGATGACGCGTGGGGTTTGTCGGAGGAAGATGATGCGCCGCGGGTGGGGGATGGCGCGGGACCATTCCTCGGTGGCGTGTGAGGGATCGTTGTTGAGTGATGCGTCGGTGGTGATCAGGTGGAGCGTATCGTCGATGGGTTCGTGCTTGATGAATGCTTGCGATGACGACTCGTCGATCCGCTCCACCTCGACGCGCTCCACGAGGCTTTCCCCATCCACCCCGTGCTTGACGTTACCATCCCCATCCCGCACGAACCCCTCGCGCCTCAACGGCTGACGATGCCATAAAAACGTCTGACCAACAGGCAAGGTACTGCCCATCTCATCAGCGAGAGCGTGTCCATGAAAAGGGGAAACAGACTCACTGCGCGAGGGTCAACTCGTCGAGCGGTATCTCGAGCGCGTGCCATGGATCCGGGAAAGAGGGACGACCCTCGATGTGCGTCATGCTCGCTACGTGAATTGATCTGCGCTCTGGCGCCAAGGGGTTGCCGCGCACCGTGGAGCGTCTGGACAAGGCGGCGACGAGGCGGCGCATGCACGGTGGGTGGCAACCAACGTCTTCCCCATCCCAAGAACCCGCCCGCTCGCTCGCCGCTGTTTCACCTTGGCCGGACAATCGGAGCGGAGCGGATGCAAAGCGCGCGGGAGAGAGAGAGAGACCGTGATCAGCTCTGCTCAGCTCTGCTCAGCTCGTCCCTTTCTTTCCCTGGCACGTGGTGAGTCATCCCTCACCCTCATTCCCACCGTCCCGCCATGCCAGACCAGCCCATCCTCCTCCTCGCCATCCTCGCACTGAGCGTCCTCTCCCTCCTCGTCTTCACCTGTACGTTTCCCCCGTGTCATCCATGCGCACCCAGCTGACGACACCCTCCCCAGATGGATCCTCTCGAGCCGGAAATGGCGCCCGAGGGGGTACGCCCGTCGTAGCCCTCACCGGTGCACCCGACGCCGGAAAGACGACGCTCTTCTCCGCTGTACGCGCTTTGCCCTCATCCTTGATGTGGGATGACCACTGACTCCTCCCCCCTCCCCCCTCTTCATCCAGCTCGCGTTCAAAAGTCTGCCGAAAACACACACCTCCCTTGCTCCCTCGTCCGCACGCCTCACCGTGCCGGGCACCCACGCACCGCTGACGCTCGTGGACCTGCCCGGCCACCCGAGGATGCGCGAGCAGACACACCAAGCCCTGCAGGACCCGGCGTTGCGCGGCGTAATATTCATCGTCGACGTCGCGGCCTTGATACGTAACGCGAGCCTCGTCACCGCGTACGTCCCCCCGTACGCCCTTGCAAACTCATATCTAACATGTCCGCGCAGGGAACTCATCCCGGTCCTAACAACCCTCTGCGCACGCGCACTGTCCCATCCCTCCGCCGCACCGCCGCGCCTCCTCATCCTCGGCAACAAATCCGACCTCGTCGTCGTCGCCAAACAACCCACTCCATCCACGGAAACAAGCACCACCACCACCACCACCACCACCGAAAAGGCTCGCGCGCAAGCATACGACCGTCTCGTCACCTTGCTCACCCGGGACCTTTCCCGCGCGAAATCATCCCGCGCCACCTCGACCGGCCGAATCGACTCGATCGATCGAATCCCCACCACCACCACCTCCGCCTCCACCACCTCCACCAACCCCCTGTCCCTCCTCAAGCGTTTCCTCGGCTTCCCCGCGTCTTCCCATACACGCTCCGACGACCCGCACGCGATCGAACGCGCCGAAGAAGCACTCTGGGGTTCCCCCGGCGGCGGCGGGGACGCAGGGTTCCAGTTCAAAGATATCGAGGGCGTCGAGGTGACGCTCGGCGTCGCGAGTGCCGCGCGCGGGCGGGAAGGGCTGGACGAGGTGTGGGAGTGGTTGGAGGGGTTGTAAGCGCGCGCGAAGAAGCGGGGGGTTTCCGTTGTGGTAGAGGAAGGGTGTGTATGCTGGGACGTTATCGATCGATGGATACCGCTACCCTGTCGTTCCTGAAAGCCTCACATGCGTAGTACATGATCAGGGAACGCCTTTCCACGCGTCATCTGTGATGCCGCGCGCTTCCTTTCCTACACTCCGTGTTTCGAGGCAAGAAGCCTTTGCTTCGTGAGATTCGCGGCAGGTGTATACACTGGAGACGAGCGATGAAACGATCTTTGCATGACATGATGTTCATGTGAAGCGTTTGGTAGGAACGATGCCTGGAATAGCCAGGATACGGGACGGCAACAGCCTGCGCGTGCGAGGTGCGAGGTAGCTACGGAAGGAACCATCCAGGACAGAGGAGCAGGCGGTAAGAACGCGTGCGCGCGCGCGGGCGGGCGTATCTCCCACGATGAAACGGCTCGAACGGCTGCAACCGATTTCTTCCCACGATGCGCACAAGTTGCCGCCAATATTCGTCCATAGCGTCGTCTCCCGCTCCCGCCACCGGGAACACCGTGTGTCACGAACCGGGCCCCCGGGCTGCCTGGCTCCAGTTCGCGGCCGAACGAGCAGTGACATTGTCACGAGCGATATTCGTTTGTTCGGGGGGGAGGACTGCAGCCTACAGCGAACGATCCGTCTCGCTTGGTTACCGTTGTCCAGCGCGTCAGTCGTGGGCTGGTCTTCCCTTCGGCTATTCATCCATTCATTGCCACCATCTGCTGCCGACTCGGTGGGCGCGCGCGTCTAGGTTGTCATACATGACACCATGGTCGTCCCGAAGCGTCACCGAAACCAAAAATGTATGTCTAAAGTGATACGCTACTGTTACAAGGAAAGCAAAACAAGAAACGGCTACAAGTCTCCTCGTTCCCGCGTGCCCGTCCACTGGTACCCTGCAAATGCGGCACGGGTGAGCCGGATGCCCGCGCGGCGTCGGTGTGGTTGCCGAATGCTTACCACAACATGTCGTTTGTGTCATAGACAAGAATTAACACTGATCCAGGCAGGCAGTTAGCACGAGGATCAGATGAATCACAAAGACAGCAAAACGCACAGTGTCAATGAGTCTGTTCTTGGGGAATGTATACCCGGCATCGGCAAAGATCGTCAAGTTGGGACTACACAAGATGCGCCATCGGTAAGCCAAGCGCCATGGGTCATGCAATTCTCCGCGCAAACGTACTTGGTATACGCGTTTTCGTGGGCGGCAATGTATTCCGCCGTCGGGTAGTCGTCCGGGTTGCACCCGACCGTACCCAAGCCGTCCTTGGTGAACACTCGGATATAGTCTGACAACCCGAACCATCAGTCGTCATGACACGCGTCGCGTCGCGCCGCAACCCGACTCACCGATATGCATCTCGTTGGGAAAGTTTAGCTGATTGAACGTGACCGACTGGAAGTTGTTTGACATTCCGAAATTCAGAATAATATACATTGGCTCCTCGGGAATGATCCGGTCGCCAATCTCGCTTATCGGGTTCGCCCGGATGGCCGACGCATGCACGGTCCAGCTTCGGACGCCGTTGGCGACCCAGGCAATGTACCCGTTCTCCCGGTCGTTCGTATCCGCGTACCACTCCATCGCGTACGTGTTGTAATCGCCGCTCGTGTTGGTGTAGACATTGTTCGGGACGTACGTCAGCGCGCTCACGGCCTGTTGGAATTCTCCGCCTCGGTAGCTGTTCCACTTGGTGATGGTCGTGTCGTACATTTCATAGTCGGCCGAGGTGTTGAAGGGGTAGTAGTAGGCATCGTACGGCGCCAATTGCAGTGACTGCGACATTTCACCCGTTGCACGGGAGACCTCGATCTGCAGGCGCAAGGCGGCGTCGGCGCCCAAGTCCCGTGCCACTTCTCATACTCACCTGGGCTTCAATCACATCAATCTCCGGCGCGGCACGGCCTCGGTAAGTGCCGTCGCTCAGCTTGGGTCCCGGGTGGTCTTCGCCGTCGCACGTGCATCGCGACAGTCGCTGTCCGGGAAGGTAGCTGAGCGGGTTTCCATTGTTGCCGGTCAACGTGGACTCGGGACCGGTGCCGTTGGGATAAGTCTGGTTGGGCAAAGTACCGAGGTCACAAGTGTCGTATGTATAAGCTGAGTGAGGTCTTGCGTCAGTGACACACCCACGTTCGGGAACAAAGCGACTTACGCCTGATGGAATAGGATAGGATCAAGGCACATTGAACGATTAGCCTCATCATCCAACTGTGGGCCGCTCAGCCGCGCAAAACTTACCACATCTGCGTGAAAAGACACATGGACCATCGTCAGCCAAGTTTCCACACCACAATCGACAAACACGCAAGACTTACGCCTTCCGTCGTCGCACCGTAACCGGCCCGACCGAGGTTACCCATCGTCCACACACCGGGCCAGAATCCTCCAACGTCGTTGGTACCAGGCAAAGAGACCGAGACTAAGGCCGGGCACCTTGTCAGTAAAGGCGTCACCCAATGTTGGCACCCTGCAGCGCTCACCTTCAACATAAACACCATGCGAGAAACAAACCTTGTTCCAACTCTGCAACATGCCACTCTTAAAGTTCAAATCATGAATCGGCTCCTGCGTCATCGTGATCACCAACTTGCCATCCCGCGTCGTGATCGCGCTCGGATCGTACCACTCGAAATCGCCCGTCGGCCAGTAGTGGAAATCGACCCCTTCCCAGTACGGGTCGTCACCGGGGAAAAAGGTGCGCCCGTCGACGCTGAATTCGTCGCTAAAGACGAGAGTATAGTCGGATCCGTCAAATCCTTTGCGGGTGTACGCTTCGGCGGGCGTGTCCGGGTCGATCATGGAGGGAAAGTTGCCGAGTTGCGGTACTTGGCCCGTCGAATTGATGCCGCCGAGGTTGAACCCGGCCGTCGCGCTGCCTTCGTCTTTCCGATCGTCCCGGAAATGCACAATGATGGGGAACCCACCGAAGAGCATGATCAGGCCGGCGAGCAGGATAAAGATGGTCGCGACGTTGAGCCATCCTCGCGCACTCCACAACTCAAAATTATGCCGATCGTCCTTGCCGCTCGGATCCGCCGTATGCAGAGCATCATCCATCTCGTCATCCTTGTCATTCCACATAAAGACACCCGTCCCCGTCGTCGTCGTCGTCTGCGATGGCCCGCCCGTCGATCGTGCGGCCGGACGAACGCCGGGCGCAGTGTAGTGGCCCTTGTAGTCGCTCGCGTAAGACGCCTCGGACACGTTGGAGGAGAATCTGTTGGGTTGGGGCATGGGCGGGGTGGCGATGTGACCTCGGCCGTTCCCGAGGAGGGGTTCTTGTGGGTAGCTTTGCGGCAGGGTGTACTATGCACGGCACACTCTGTCAACGACACATCGCTTGAAGGGTATCGGCCGGGGCGACTCACAGCATACGGGCCGTACCCGGCGCCCACTTCCCCACGGGCGATCCCGCTCGCCTCGCTGCTCGAGTTATCACTCTGCGTACGCGCGAATCCCGCAGACGATCCTCCGGCCGCTGCGCGCGGTTGACTCGACATGACGGGCGATAATTCGTACGCTACTGCTTGAGCGTCGCTGAAGGGATTATTGGCCTGCGTCGGCGATTGGCTGCACGGGGAATCAGTACGACGTCCCATTTTTTCCCCGTTCGCGCGACATGGACTCACTTGGGCACAAAGGTATATTCTCCTGTATTCCGGTCTCTCGCGCCAGTGTCGTTTCTGACCATCTAATGAGCGCCGGATGGCGGATGACCGTGACAGACCGAAAGCGTTGAACGATTCACAAAGGGAGCGGCGCAACCAACGGTGCTGGCTGTCGCGACGGTCTACGTCGTGTCCTGATGCTTCGAGTCGACGACGAGGCTGATGTGACCGCAATGTCCGTATCGTCGAGGCCAGCGCGGGACGTCGTTGCTGCTGAATAGAGTGAGCGTACGTGGAAAGGAAAGGAAAGGAAAGGTTGATTACACCCAAGACACGCGCCGGTCGACGCTTGATCGCTCGATTCCTGGCTCCCCGGGGGCAAAGCTGGAGCGCCAGGGGCAGTGCCAGAGGCGTAAAAGGGCTTCTGTCCCGAGCGTAAAAGCAGCCTATAAGAGGATAAAGTGATCATTTAGGGATGGGATTCAAGGAAATTCCACCGAGAATCTGATAATTCGAGTTATCCGAGCCAATAAAGAGCAAGAAACCTACCCAAATCCTCAAGTCTTCTCCCTTTAGCCCGCCTATTCTTTGTTTACCATGCTGACACTGCACGCTGTTTGTCTCCGACGCCATGCCTGCCGTGCTAAAACAAGGCGATGCCAACCAAGCGCGCTTTTCCAACGTCGGCCCACCCGCGTCGATCGCATCGCTCGCAGGGCCACGCACCGGGGCAGTCACCCGCTCGGTGCCAAGCGCAACGTGCGGAATGCATGAGTGGCATGGGTAAGCTCAGCTCATGAGTGGTAGGGCGTCGAGGGAGTCAGCGGCCGGTGGGTCCGGAGGGGTGTGACCAAGAAGACAAGGTTTCGCTGGTATGATGTTGTTCGGTCGATGTACTAAAACCGTTGATGATGCGGTACTGTATCGCCCAATTATCGCTCTTCTTAATCTCACTCGCCAGCCATGTCGAGGCTTTGAATCCGTATACAAGCGATGACGCACGAACGGCTGCCGCTACACACGCCTTGCATCTCTACTCGTGGTTGAGGCTAATAATGCATCATATACAATCAACGACGAATCAGCAACCTCATCACGGCGACAGCCTCTTGATCTTCCACTCTGCGTCCTCGGCTCCTTCAGGCCTCGTGTACCGGAACCGATCATGCAGCCTGGACGGCTGACCACTCCAAAACTCGACCTCGCTACACCCACAAATCAGCTCCAACCACGGTGCCACGCTGAAACAGACTCACAAAGGCACCACCCTCCATCCTCCCCAATGCGGCGGACACGGCACTTCCCTCCCCGCATACTCCCTCTCCACCTCCTCCACCCACTTCTCCACCTGCCCCTCACTCTCCACCTCCTCACTCTGCCGACTCGCCCACGCTCCCACCTGGCTCCCCCTTGGCCGACTCGCGAAATACACCTCGCTCTCCTCCCGCGATACCTTTTCCGCCCGTCCGACGACACGCACGCTCCGCGACTGCTCGCGCCAGTAAAACGCCATGCTCGCGTAGGGATTCGCGTCCAGTTCCCGGCTCTTGCGAGAGTGGTAGTTGGTGTAAAAGACGAATCCGCGCGCATCGACTTGCTTGAGGAGGACGACACGCGCCGAGGGGATTCCATTCGGCAATGCCGTGCAAAGCGTCATCGCCTCGGGTTCATGTACCGACTCAAGCCTGACCACCTCTCCCGCGGCATCGCGCACTTGTTCCCGCGGCGGAGCCATCGCTTCCCCGAGCCATCGCTGGAACTGCTTCAGCGGCGATGGATCGAGCAAGTCCCGCGTGAGTCGAGGCGTCTTGTACTGGTTGTGCGATGTTACTTGGACTTTGTCGTCCGAGGATGTCGTGTTGCCTGGGTTTGCGGCGACACAGGGCCCAGCGGGGGCTTGGGCGTCTGAGCGCGATGCCGGTTGAGGGCCGGTGGAAGAGGGGGTGTGATCCATTGCGTAGTGTTTGATCGAACGCGCACGGGATATGATGGCGCGGCCGGATATAGCGAGGTTACTGATGAGTGGAAGGGCGTGCCGAATGCGTTGTAAGGACATGTATAGTCAGTAATAGGATGAATGGTGGGGGATGATTGATGACCACCAGTTGACGCTCCGATGACTCATCCCACTCTCCGATCGGCACGCCGAGTCGCTCACCAGTGACAACCGATATTTGCATCCGAAGACGAGCCTCGACTGTTCGACTTGAGCCTTGCTCTTTACGACTTGGACACGGGCATTGGCATGGGCAGAGTCGACGGTCAATGCTCAAGTGCGTGCTTTGAATGCGATAATCTCATGACACGATCACCCTGTACAACTATAACTCTATGCACTACTCATCCCCTACACCCTGCCCGCAACGACGCTCCATTCGTGCGGAATCTTGCCGGTCTGAATGCCCTGGATCCTGCCGAGCATGGCTTTTGCGATGGGGCCCAATCCGTCGGCTTCGCACGGAATAGGGATGTCTTCGCCGAGATATCCGATGCTAGAACAGAGTCAGTATGCGTTGTATGAACGAGTGTCAAGGAACCTACTTGTCAACCGAGGTAACAATCGCCGCCGTTCCGGCACCAAATACTTCCTTGATCTTGCCCTCCCTTGCCAACGCCGCCAACTCGGGCATCGTCATCTTGCGCTCCGAAATCACCAAACCCTCCTGCGGCAACCCTTCCACGTGGATCTTGCCCGCCACGTGGTCCCGCGCAATGGTGAGGATCGAATCGCGCGTGACACCGGGCAAGATCAAGTCCTGCAGAGGCGGCGTGACCATCTCGGTCGTTCCGTCCGCACGATCAATCACAACGAAAAGGTTCATCGTCCCGACCTCGGTCAACTCGTGGTCCTCGCCATGCAGCCACAGGTTCTGCGCGTACCCTTCCTTGGCGGCTTCCACCTGCGGCACGATGGCGGGCGAGTAGTTGGCGCCGAGTTTGAAGCCGCCGGTACCGCCCGGTGCGGCACGGATGAATTCCGAGGTGGCGCGAAGGGAGATGGCTTTGAAGCCTGTGGCGTAGTAGGGGCCGACGGGGGAAGCAATGACGTAGAGCAGCGCGGTACCGGATGCGCCGACGCCGAGCGAGTTTTGCGTGCCGATCATGGTTGGACCTGACATATGGTCAGCTCGTCATCCGACGTCAGACGTCCCTGCCCCACTCACGAAGGTACAAGCTGTATCCCGGCTCCGACGGGATCCATTTCGCATCGAGCATGACCAGCTTCTTGATCAACTCGATCAACGCCTCGGGGTCAAACTCTGGCAAGGCGATTCGCGCCGCGCTGCGGTTCATCCGGGCCATGTTCATGTCAGGTCGGAAGAGCCGGATCGTGCCGTCTTCGCCGCGGTAGGCCTTCATGCCTTCAAAGCTGCGAGCGGGAGTCAGGCGAGGGGGCAGAGGTTGGAGTGGGCGACGTACAGGCAGAACGCGTAGTGGAACACACTCGACGATGGGTCCAGTGAGAGCGGCCCGTCTGTAACACAATCAGCTCTATAGCACCACTGGAGTATACACCACTCACACTCCTTGATCAACGGCGCCGCCCATCCCGTCTCCCTCGACCACTCAACCATGAGCATATGATCCGTAAACGTCTTGCCAAAGACCAACTCCTTTGCCGGGAGAGGCGTTTTCGGGTTCTTGAGCTCTTCCACCTTCAACAGTGCGGGCTACAAGGACGTCGTCGTCGTCGTCAGCACCACAACGGCTAGGCGAGACCGAGAAACTTACATTGATGTCGGGCAACCCGGCCGGCTCCTTTGGCACATTGGCCGCAGCCTTGGCGGCCTGCTCTGCAGAGAACTCTTGCTTTCCGAGTGTTCCGATAGACATGGCGTGGGGTGGAGGTGTGGTATATCCGTGAAGAGGGTATCGAGGAGGCAACCCGCAGACCGGTAGATATACTCGACCGCTATCGACGAGGACGACGGTTGACTCGAATGTGCACGCGAACTTTTGTTAGCGCGCCGGTTTCGCGAATAACGGTTTTACGCTTTAGGCTACGGCGACCACCCGATCGCCGTCGGGTTGGATTCGGGGGATGTACAGCGAGAGTACAGCGGACTCCTGGCGGGAGAGTCAGGGAGCTAGTCATGTGTCAATACGGTAGTGAGCTCACTGGCGGCACCTCGGTAGTCACCCAGATGGCGAATGGGCAGAGTACATCGTAGGGAATAAGCTACCACGCTAGCTAGCAGAACATTCAATCAAGGCCGTAGTACTGTTGGCTCCGGTGGTCGTGGCAGCCGATCCTTACATGCCCAATATCGCATACTCCTATACAACTCCTACACCCCTTGCACTCCCGCCTACGCACGGCCCGCAACAACGCTCCACTCGTGTTCAATCTTGCCCGTCTGAATGCCCTGGATCCTGTCAAGCATCGCCTTGGCGATCGGTCCCAGGCCCTCGGGCCCGGCGGGGATGGGGATATCTTCGCCTTCGTAGCCGATGCTGTCGCACAGCAAGATCAGCGTGCGTGGTGCGAAACAAGGAAGAAGGGAGAGACTCACTTGTCGACCGAGGTAACGATCGCCGCCGTCCCGGCGCCAAACACCTCCTTGACTCTCCCCTCTTGCGCGAGCCGCTTCAGCTCGGGCATACTCATCTTGCGCTCTGAGACGATGAATGTGCCCTCCTCGGGCAAGCCCGGGACGTGAATTTTACCGGCGATGTGGTCCCGCGCGATGGTGAGGACGCTATCCCGGGTGACACCGGGCAAAATCAAGTCCTCGAGCGGCGGCGTCAAGAGTTCGGTTTCACCCGTGGGGGTCTCGATCACGACGAAAAGGTTCATCGTCCCGACCTCTGTCAACTCGTGTTCCGGGCCGTGGAGCCATAGGTTCTGCGCGTACCCCTTTTTCGCGGCTTCCACTTGGGGAACAACGCCGGGGGAGTAGTTGGCGCCGAGTTTGTAGCCGCCTGTACCGCCGGGCGCGGCGCGGACGTATTTGGTAGTGGCTTGGAGGGAGATGGCTTTAAAGCCTGTGGCGTAGTAGGGTCCCACGGGCGAGGCGATAACGAATAGAAGGGCTTTGCTCGAGGGGCCGACGCCGAGGGAGTTTTGGGTTGCGATCATGGTGGGTCCTCAAGAACCCTTGGCTTCAGACATGGTGTTCCGCGAAAGAGACGAAATTGACTCACGAATGTACAAGCTGTATCCCGGCTCCGACGGGATCCATTTCGCATCGAGCATGACCAGCTTCTTGATCAACTCGATCAACGCCTCGGGGTCAAACTCTGGCAAGGCGATTCGCGCCGCGCTGCGGTTCATCCGGGCCATGTTCATGTCAGGTCGGAAGAGCCGGATCGTGCCGTCTTCGCAGCGGTAGGCTTTCATGCCTTCAAATCTGTGGGAAGAGGTCGGCGAGGAAAGGCGGTGAAGCCGGAGTGACGTACAGGCAGAATGCGTAGTGAAAGACCGTCGACGACGGATCGAGCGATAGCGGGCCGTCTGCGCGGGTTCAGCACCGATGCCCGGGTTCACTTTGATGGCGAGGACTTACATTCCTTGATCAACGGTTCGGCCCATCCCGACTCGCTCGACCACGGAATCATGAGCATATGGTCCGTGAACGTCTTGCCAAAGACCAATTTCGACGAAGGCAGCGGCGTCTTTGGGTTCTGCAGGGGCTCGATTTTGAGAAGTGATGGCTGTCGCAGCGAGAAGTTAGCGATTGGAGGTAGGGATACGGTGAGGGCTCACGTCGATGTCGGGCAGACTGATGATTTCACCCGTCATGGTATCCCTCTGCACGACGCTCGACGATTTCCATCGTAGCGCGGCGGCGGCATGTCCCGAGCGCGAGGCAGGTCGGAGGGATCCCGTACGGATGGCTGCGAATGAGCGTAGAGCGGAGCGCATGATTGATGATGCGGGAAAAGTGCTCATAGTGCACGGGAAGACAAGAACAGTCTGTCTGAATGGATGAACGCGCGCATGAGTCACCGCCCGATGGTGCGCCCAGTCAACGCGGTCCGGGTCATTCGAGCCGATAGGGGCAAGATGGTGAGGAAGTGAGGAATAGAGTATTATATGCTGCCTGGAATCCCGGTATGATGCCGTCCTTGCATGGCCGCATCGCCTCTCTTGACCTTTTACAGTATCATTCCCATTGCTAGAGACTCTCACAGAAGGGGCACCAACTGATATCGAACAGCTATCATGCGTGTAGTGTAATTCACCATTTCGCAAGTCGGACAACCCAGGTTGTCTCAAGCCCGCCTAAAGAATGTGCTTTACATCAGAAATTAATACCGGTCCCATCTCCAACGATCCACAAACGTCCCATCACTTCCTCGCCATCGCATCATATACCTGTGCGGCTTGCTGGCGATTCGCCAAAGCTTGAGCCGTCTTGGGTTTGTGAAATAGGGGATCCCTGGATCCCCGACCCGTAGTTCCAGGCCTCGACGCCTGCTTCTTGGACAGACCCACCCTTCTGGCTCCTTGCATGGTACTGAGATGAAAGTACGGACTATCATTGCCCGAAGCATTGTTGTTTCGTCGACTGTTGTAACCCTGAGCCGGCGTCTGATTGCTTCCGTATCTGTTGGTGCCATTAGTTCCGCTGCCGTTCGTCGAGCGATCCCGATTGCTCGCTCCCGAGCTTGCATCCTGAGGGGTTTGACGGGCCTGTGTCCTGGCCAGGAGATTGCGATGATTTAGATTAGCCGCCAGGGGATCATCGCCATCAACGTCGTGCACGACTGCTGGCAGGTTCCTTGTCGAGACTGGCCGCCTTGATGGTCCGCCATTCCCGCCCCCCGCATTTCCAGTTAGCGTCAACGTCCTTTCAGGCGAAACATGAACTTGCGCCGCAAACTTGGGCCGAGGTCGCTTCCACCCATTGACAGGAGCATTCTCCTTGCGCTTCTGTTGCTGATGATGTGTTTCCTCCACGTTGTTGGCGATATTGATTAGCTCTTGTTCATCGAGTGACGAGCACGGTACGTCAAAGTCATCTTCGGCATCATCAATAATCGTCACCGGCTTCAGTCGGGTGTCAACTTGAGATGCCGATGCGAGCGGGGCTACAGGCGATTCAACGATGAATGTGCTGGACGATCGGCGGTGACTTGGACGGGGAGACTGAATCGGAGATGAAGCAAGTGCGAGGATCTCGCGACTCGCCGGTCTCTCGCCATCATACACATCATCATCATCTTCAACTTCTTGAGGCGAAGATTCTAGCTGTAAGCAGACCGGAGCCTCATCGTCCGAGGGCGCCGAGTCAACCGGAGGCGATTGCTGTCTTTCGCTTGGCGCCTGCTGCTGTTCTTCTTCGCCTCCCGAACTGGATTGTGCGTCTTCGTCATCTTCGTCCTCAGAATCATCATCATAGCCTCGGACATCGGCAAGCACCATCTGCGTTGCGCCGTTTGCTTGGTCTTCCTCCGCCAGATAATCCGATCCGATCCCGAATCGCAACCGACCGTACTCCCGACTCTCCTTCAGGATCTGCAATGCGCGTTGTCGCTTTTCCTTTTCGGTGTAGGGTTCCTCGTCATCTTCGCGCGGCTGCAGCATATCTTCGGAAATGAGCTTGACCGCAACTTCCAGCACAAGGACGTGCTTGATGTATTCGTCGACGGTCAAGGGATCGATTGCTTGCGGTGTGACGAGTCGCACGAATCGATCTGATCGCAAGATACCACGAAGGGCCGTCGTCATGGTCATCTTGCCTAGAGGTCCGAAGCTAAGGGCGATACATCAGTGATGCTGAAGAGCCCTCGTGATGCAACTTACTATCCTGGCAGCAACCGATTCTTCCGCTGCTCATCGTTTCTCGCGTCGTTACTAGACCACTTTCTCCTTCCGTGCTTTTCGAGATCGCGATTGACAAGGACGTAAAAGGCTGAGTTCTTGGGCGTCTTGAGCATGCGCTTGATCTCTGGCTTCAGCGTCTTGACGCGCTGCCGGAGTTCCGTAAAGTTCATCTCGGCCGGATAGCCAGAGTGAAGGCCAAGGGGGAAAATGTGTGATTCCGCGCGATGCCGTTCGCAGAATTCGATCGTCCTCGTCCAGTCGTTCTGTGCTGCTTCGGCGTTGCGAGAGGATCGAAGTCTGTCAAAGAGGGCCTCCGTCTTTTCGCTCATTTGTACCGGCAGGAATTCTTCACAGAACTGGCAGCAATAGAAGACTAAGTAGCTGATACGGAAACCGCAGTCTCAATCGACTTACGGGACATTTCTCGGCGGTGATCTTTCGCGCTGCAGATGCGAGTGCGTGAGCGACAGCTAGCATACGAGGAATGAACCACTCACCGATCAATTGCGGTATCTTTTCTGCCGGTAGCTGCAACGTCGGCTGATCAGCGTTATGCATCTCGAGCACTGGCAGCAGCTCCGCGCTATCACAAATACCGGTCAGTCAATCGTAAGGATATCCGGCATGTGACTCACCCGTTAGGTCCAAGTGCAATCTCCTCCTCTATTCCGGCTGAATTCCTCCGGTACCGTTTCTTGGGTTGTTCCGATTGAGACCCACTGTCCGGCTGTGACCCTCTTTCCGGCTGCTGACTACTGAGAAGCGCCTCATTCACGCGCACGGGCGCCCGCATTGGTGCAGGGAATCCCTTCGGACTCGCCACACGACTGGATTTATCTTTTACAGAGATGCCAATCTTCTCTTTCGTTGTCGCAGCTTTTTCTTTCGTGGTTGCGGCGTCCTTCTCCCTCTCCTGGCCGCGCTTTCGCTTCGGTCCGGCGAGATTCTCCGTCGTCCTGGGCAACACGGTGTCCTGTTTCTTGCGTGGTGCGGCGCGGGAAGAGGTATCGAATCCCGAAAAGAGGTCGGTCGGGTCGTCCTCGGATGGGCGCTTTCGTTTCGTTCCTGTCGCGGACGTCGGCAGCGGAGGCGTCCTTTCCCGACGGGCCGAGGGCTTCCCACTCGCGTTACCCGGATTCGCAATACCTCGGTGCTTCTGCTTTACGGGGCGGGGCGTGTCTGATGAATCGCTTTCTAGCCTTTCGAGATCGGAATCCTCGCCCAGTCGGACGCTTTTAGGCTTCGATTTCTTGGTAGAAGCGGGTATTTTCTTGGCAGAAGACGGTACGACCCTTTGCTTGCTCGAGGAATCATTTGCGCGTTTGGTCGAGTTGACTTTGAGGAGGTGAGTCTTCGTCACCTTTGGTCTCGCCTTTGGAGATATCGGCGGCTCCTTTTGTCTCGCCTTGCTCTTTCCCTCGACACCCTTCGACCTTGGCGGGATGCTCGCCCATTCATCCACCTTCTTCGACCTGACCACCTCCTTTCCTTTCCCCTTGCCGCTATCCCTGTCCGTCATGACAAGATCATCCTCACTACCTTCATCGCTCTCGCCCATCCTCCCAACTCCATTCTCCTCGCCAAACGAGAAGCATTTCCGTCGGCAGTCGGCATCATTGTTCACGTCAGATGGGGCCGAAGGACCTTGCCGTTTCTTCGTCTTGCCGAATGCCGATGCGCGAGGTGGATGCGGGAAGGTTTCCACAGATGAAGACGAAGCGATGCTATCCCCATCTCCAAGACCGATCGATACTTCGACTCTGACGTTCTTTCGCGGCGACGACGCCGAGATCGCGGTCCCGTCTTGGCTGAAATGCCAGTACTTGCCGTCATCGTCTGAATCCTGTTCAAGCCGTGATGTCCCGCGAGACGTTGAGGGAAGACTCTTCGTACGTGCTTCCGGACTGACAGTCAAACGGATTCTCTTGATGTTCGGAAAGGGATTTTTTCCCTTGGAAGCGGAAGCCTTGTCGGCTCGCCCGTGGTCCTTGCTCGTCCCGGATAATCCCAAGAAGCGCGCATTCCCGTCATCGTCTGAGCTCTCGGTATCGTCGAGCTGGGACTTCTTGTTCCACTGCTCGACAAGTTCTTCCGCCTGCGGCGGAGACCGACGTCGGGGCCGTGGTTTCGGACGCGACAAGGACGACGTCGTGGTTGCTCTGTACGGAGCGATTCCGCCGGACGACCTGGCTTGTTGGCTGCCGCTCTTCTTGTTGAGGCTCATGGCGGATTCTCTTCTCTCGGGATTCGAGTCGCCCATCCACTGACTGTCGCGGATGTATCGGGAGGAACGATCGTCGTAGGGTCGTTGCTTGACGAGAGTCTTGCCGTGACGATACTCTGTGATCGTTGGCGCGTAGCCATTTTGGTTGATGAATTCCATGATGACAATGAATTCACATAGCCGATCTCTTTTGTTCTCTGTCCATCCCCTATCAGTCCGCGAACAGAGGCCATCATCGCAGATGGCAGCCTCGCTCACACCCACCTCGACGCGTTTTCGCATCCGAGACACGTCCAAGGGCAGAATCATAGCACATGAGCAAGTTTCCATCAATCAATCGACGGGCAGGTGTTCCTTTATCGTTCCTTGTTCGTATTCACTTGGCTTGACCGAATTCTATGCGCAAAATCTCAACATGACCCGTCGTGACTCGCTCGAGATGAGCGATTTCCCAGGGACGACGGAGCCCCTCCTCTCCTCGGACCATGCGCCGCCCCCGTCACAACCGCAACGCCGGAAATCCCTCCCGATACGCATCCCGCGGCCGCTCCTCTTCATCGGTATTCCCATCTTCCTCACCCTGCTCTACGCATCTCTCACTCAAATCACCCCGCTGCCGCCATTACCGACGATACGGATCGTCCATCCCGGAGATACTATGGATCTAGCTCAAAACGTCCTTACCGTTGCCGAAGAATGCGCATGCGGGATCCCATCGCTCGGAAGAGGCGAGGAGACGCAGTCAGAGGGGGAACGGATGTGTGATATCTATGGCAAGGAGACTTTGGCGCGGAGTAGACTCTTCACGGGAACGGGTGCACGGGTGCAACGCATGTTGGAGAAGGCTCAACGGGAACGAAGAGCGCTGAAGGTTGGAATCTTGGGAGGAAGCGGTATGGGCCTGTTTATCAGTCTTTCTGGCTTCCAGCTGATTCGTGCACAGTATCGGCATGTCATGCGGCACATCCGTCGCCTGAACATCCACAGGGAGACCCGGCTGGACCTGGATGTTATACCACACTGCTCAAGCAATGGCTGGATACAAGACTTCCGCTGTCGCCGTACAAGCAGCACAGTATAATGAATGGTGCCATCGGTGGAATGGATTCGAGGTAAGTGAGCTGACAGGGCTCTGCGACGTCGCTGACTTCGTGTCAGCTATTATGCTTTCTGCGGAGTATGTTGTCTGCTCCCCGCCCCGGTGGATGCGTACTGACCACTCCCCAGACGCACCATATACCAAAAGACGTCGACCTCATCATCTTGGAATTCGACGTCAACGATCAAGCGTAAGCTCATCTCGTCTTCCACACACGCCTTCTGAACGTGTTCTCCGCAGATCCGCCCTCTACCAACACTTCTTCGACCAACTCCTTCGCGCCCTACTCGACCTTCCCTCTTCACCAGCACTCATCATCCTCGGCGCATGGGCACCCGCCGTCGCCCTTGACCAGGGATACGCCGATCCGCAGCTCGTCCACTTGCCGATTGCGACGTACTATGATATTCCGTACGTCAGTCTGAAGCGCGCGGTGTGGGAGTCGTACCTCCGATGGCCGGGAAGCGTGAGGAAGGCGTTTTGGGTGGATGATGGGTTGCATCCGAACGTTCGGGGACATGTGAGTCTGGTCTTTCTTTATTTTCGGTGAAGACGCTCATCTTCACGTCCTTTTCCAGCGCCTGCTGGCGGACCTATTAACGGCGTACCTCGAATACGAACTCTGTCGCGTTTCCATCCTCGGACTACCGGAATCGCTCGATCCCGTGCGAACGCTCGCCACCGAGGAAAAGTTTGACTCGGCGATCGACATCAGCTTTCCCTTCGACACACCTCCCATGACTGATCCTCGCAATCCTCCCGAAGGATGGGAACAGACATTCAACGATTCGGCCATCGCTTCCATTGCGCATGAACCGCGTCGCTTCCTTTTGAAATCATCACCTTATGCACTTCCCCTCACGGAAATTTTCACGCCGCTTCGCGATATCGTCACCGACTCGTCGCCCGAATCCGACCCGCCAAACGCGGATGCACTGATGCATCTCGTCCAGCCGGAAATGTTCTGCGCAGATGCCAATGATCCGGAACATCCTATGCGCCCGACCGTTGCGGATGGGTGGGAAGAGTACGTGTGGAACAATGAGAAGCATTACTGGGTGAGCGACCAGGTTGGTGCGCGGATACGTGTGGATATCAAGGTGGCCGAGGGAAGGTAAGTCGTCATCAAGACGCCAGTGTCCGCCTTATAAATCTCTACGCCACGAATAGGATTGCCGTGTACTACTTCCGTAGTCAGCGGTACGACCTTGGAGACGCCAAGTGCTGGGTGGATGACAACGAGGCGGGAGGCAAACGGCTGCCAGGGTGGTGGTCGAGGGAATACAACGTGGCTAGGTGAGCTCACTGAACACGGATCTCCCGCACTGTAAGCTGACCGCTCACTTCGTGTAGCGTCGCATACATCGACGAGAAGGTTACGCCAGGGGATCACTAGTCAGTACTCGCCATTCTTTCTCGTAGCCGTAACTGACATCTGCGTGCTCTAGCGTGACATGCGAGATCATGCATGAAACAACACATCCGACGAACCCGGACGCGCATCACTTTAGATTGGTCGCGGTCATGGCTACGTAGGATCGTTCGCATCGTGTCCGAGTGTAGGCAGGCTGGCATGTCGCATATCAGATATCAGATCAGGACAGGATTCCTCGTATCAAGTACGAATCACACAGGAGAATGACATATACCTCTGCGGACGTACAACACCTGTCTGCACCACCAGTCCAGGGAACTGCTCAGATGTAAAGTCTCGGTACCTTCCGCGCGATCACCGTTCCTTTGAGATGGTCGGCATACTCGGACATGTTTTCCAACTCGTCCGCCGTCTCGTACGTGGCTTTCCATCCATGCGCGCTTCTCCGCTTTCGTCTGCCAGGGTCTGGCAGCGATGGCTGATTACGCGCCGGAGCTGGATGATGTCTCCGATAGAACGCGGCGTAACGGCTGATATAGTTCAAGAAGTCGGAGTCTTCCCGGTCCGGCGCTCGTACGCAGGATGGAGTGACCTTCGGAAGGTTGGGAATGGAATCACCTGTCAGGAGAATGAGGGCGGATATCTGAACGCCCAGTAGTCAGCAACACGTACACTGAAGCTAGGAGAATACCCACTTGTGCCTGACGTTCGAGCTAGCTATTATCATCACGGCAGCTATCACGGCCGCCTACCTGACACGCCGCAATCATGCCAAGATCGACTACCCTACAATATGCTCGAACTTAGGCCGTCGATATAGGACGACGTGTCCGCTTGCGATCTACGTATTCTTGGTTAAGACGAGGGCGTGTGGTACCGAAGGCGCCGATACCATTTGGATGGCAGAGAGGACAATAAATCGGGGAAGATGCAGTATATTGAGCAGGCGCTGTGTATGTGGAAGACTGAAACGTGGTCAGCAATATGTCATGGCACTCAAGTGAATCACAGCTCACACCCGATCTAGTCCACAAGGCCGCGCATCACATTCCGCAGTACACGGTCCTTCTCATGAAAGGTCGGTGACGTAGCACATCACCGAGACAACACTGCGCAGCGCATCACATATATCACATGTATCAGCTCAGAGCAGATCGTGAACATAATTACACACCTAGGATTTGACTCTGAACACCATTCTGGGAAATCGCTATTCTCATGACATGCAGAATGGCTCTCGCGAACCCTCTTCACGATGCCGCCACGTGCTTCAAAGATCCGTCTCATATCACCCCTCGTATGATAAGGGAATTAATGAGCCAAACGATAGACCTTGACTGAAAGAAGTTTAATGAGGACGCAGAAATCGCTGAAGAAAATTATGTACTGCCTGCTCTCGATAATTAACCCAAAGCTCGGACCGCCGGTCTTTCGCATGACGAGATCTTTTCAGTCTCCCGTCTTCCCGTACGCCTGCAGTCTGCCTTGATATCCCTCGCAGTCTCCGCCATCGATGACATAGGTTTCGCAAATGCATCCAGGCGAGAACGCATACAATCAGGTTGTCATCCATCTCCCGAGTTTCTGGATGCTGTTTCGCGCGATTCGGTTCAGATCCGACTCCCGACGCCGCTGATGTGATGAGCCGTTCGCGTTCGAGAAGTGAGTCGGTGCATGATCGAATTAATGTATGGAGGATGGGATGAGCTGGGCGAAGATTCCATGACTCGAAAGCATCAACGATACCATGCTACTGCACTTCCGGCCCCTTCGGCTTCGGCACGTGTGGTAGGAATTGCTTCCTCGCGAGGCGCGACATCGGTCCGCCGATCACACTCGTCATTTCTTCCCTTTCAAAAGCTCTTCCAAAGTTCAAGTTGTGCTAGTCGTACTGAGCGATCTATACTCCTGACTGGAGGGTCCAGTTCGCGCTCTCGTCAATTCTTCTTCGTCTCAGCGCGGAATTCTCGAATCGGAGGTCCACCTCATCGTGTCGTTGGTCATACAATCCCGGCGACTTGTCCTCGATTTCCGCCTGCGGGAATGTCAAGACCAACATCCGATTCTATAGGGCGTCAGGTGCGATCTCCCCCTCTCGACCACCGGCCATTGACCGAACCTTCGACATCTGGCCCTACCACTACAGCAATCATTCCATCGCGTTCGCTAACCAGCGTCAACCACTTGCCGCAAGGACATGGGCATTCAAATAGTCAACCGATGATTCTACCGGGGTCGCCTTCCAGGAGGAACACCACGATTGCGGTTTCTCGGAGTTCGAGCCCTTCGAGACATAATTTTGCATCTCCGGGCGGTCACAGAGGATCGGCATCTGCCGTCAGCATGCGGTCGAAACACCATTGGGACGATAAGGACCTGCAAGAGTAGGTTTTCCTCTCCCTTACGTGCATATACGATTTCAGTGTCTAAGCATGTCCTTGGCTGCAGTATGATAGATGACCAAGCAATGAGCAGACACATGGGCGATATCCCCCTGGATGAGGACGATATCAAGCGTCTGCCTAGAAAGGTACTTTTCCCCTTATCAGGACAAAGATTCGTAGCTCAATTGGAGATTGACAGCTACGTAAATACTACGAGAACATGGCTTTGCTCAAAGAAGCCTACGAAGAAGTCGACGCCTTGCTCGCGTCATCATTACCATCAACAATCGTTACCTCTTTCAAACCCGCTGCCCATACTCTGGAGAGCGCCTTTCTCGGAGATGCAGACGAAGACCTGGCCGCTTCCCGGGACTGGCGCAAACGGGATGTGGCTTATGGCACCCTGCTTACACCGAATATTGAGCCTGTCCAACGGAATGTCTCGTTAAATGACGGATCGAACGAACAAGCTGGAGAGGATGAGCCGTTGTTGCCGAGTTCTCAGCAGAAAGAAGAAAAGAGGGAGAAGCTGGCAAAGTTTGCCCTCAACGGTAAGACAAATCTCAATCATCCCAAATCGTATTGTATATTCACATATTTCATCAGTCAACTTCACAATCAACTTCCTCCTCCTTCTCTCGAAGGGCCTCGCCGTGCTCTCATCCTCGAGTATCTCTCTCGTAGCGTCTTTCATCGACAGCGCTTTGGATTTCCTGTCAACCCTCATCATTCTCGGCACAAGTATCGCCATGGGAAGGCAAAGCGACAGACACAAGTATCCGGCAGGGAAGAAGCGGTTCGAGCCTTTGGGTGTCTTGATCTTTGCGGTGGCGATGATTGCCAGTTTTGCACAGGTTAGATGGTCCCAGATTCCGGTCTACGCCTGCCTGATACCATTTCGCTCTTAGGTGTTCATCGAATCCTTCCAACGAGCTATCGGCAAGGAAGCAGAAGAAGTGGCAGAATTGTCATGGGTCGGCATAGCGTATGTGTCTTCATTCCACCTTGGAATGTTGCCTGATGCGCCTCTTCAGGACAATGGTGTCAACCATTGTGATCAAAGGCGTCGTCTGGATCTGGTGTTCCCGTATACCCACAACTGCTGTCAAAGCGCTTGCGCAAGACGCAGAGAACGATGGTCAGTTTGCATTACAGTCATACAGGGACCGCTCGTCTGATCGTATGGCCTTACCTCAGTTTTCTTCAACATAATGTCACTCTCGTTTCCCGCCATTGGACAAGCACTCAAATCGCGTCTTCTCGATCCTATCGGAGGCATGGTTCTCAGTACCTATATCATATGGCAATGGTGTATCGTGAGTCGCTACCATTGCCCTTGTCGTGGTCCGATGTTGATTCAGTCGATTGGATGCGCCAGACCCTCCAAGAGAACTTTACCAATCGTGAGTCAAATTTGCCCATCGGCGCATTCGCGGAAGCTCACTTTGCGCGGAACAGTTTCCGGTCGACAGGCTGATCCGCACGAAATCAGTCGTGTTCTATACTTGGTCTCTCGTTTCCGAGCAGTGCAAGCCATCTCAGCGGTCGAGGTATACCACATCGGAGACGAGATTGTGATAGAGGTGGGTTTGATTATGTCTGGCTGGAACTCTCGTTCAACGACGTTACCTCCGTTCCGTAGATCGATGTCATCCTTCCGCGGACCAGTAGCCTGCACTATGCCCATGATATCGGGGAGACAATACAGTATGTCCAGTAGTCTGTTCTTCCGCTTGTATGCTCACGTGTGATCATTTTATAGAGGCACATTAGAAAGGTAATCTTTTCCTCCATCTACAATTCCTTTTCATCTAGCTTACATGACTACATTGAAGCCTGGAAGGGGTAGCCAGAGCTTACGTTCACTGCGATTACAACGCTAGAAACCCGTATGTGTGCGGTATGAAACTTGCCTAATAGCGCGACTGACGCTCCCTAAAGAATGCAGCATACCGTCCAGCAGCAACAGCAACAGAATCAGAACCGTCCCAAATTGGTGTTGTCTCCGGCGGGTTCGACGTTATTGGAGACAGGGGAAAACGAAAATGAAAGGTGAGTGCCGTATTATTGCCTAGAAAGATTGATGTAAGCCAGTATCGATAAACGTGCTTATTCTTGATCGGCAATAATAGTGACTCCGGAGCACGACAACCTGGCGGCCGATAGCGGATTCCGTCCGCGGCACCTCCAAGTCCTGAACAGGAGATGCCCTTGCAGTGAAATCCAGGTGGACCGACCACTCCAGGTGTACATTCGTCAATGTATGAAGTGTTTATCTGCAACACAGCATGTGACGGTTGACGCGGACTCGAGCCAATGAGGATAGCTTTATCACTGCTTTGCGCTTCCGTCGAGGAAAGACTTGAGGGTTTCCGCAGGTGATATATATCTGTGAATGGATACGCGCTTAGAACGTCATGTGCTGCCTACAGCCAATGGAAGGGTCGAATCGTGTATCAACTAGGCTTTGTCCTTGAGATAGAGATGGGATTCTTGGAGGAGCACAGAACAGACACAATACTCTGGACTGCTGGTCATTCACTGCCAGCCGGCCTCGGACGAGATTACAATGCTCTGCAGGTCAATTCGTGAACGTATTCTTGAGTATGTACAAGACCCACTCGGTATCGCTTCGCAAAGCGAATCTCACCCAAACGTTTCACCCAGGCTCTATGCTTGCCGCACGGTCGCCATTCCTCCCATTCCGTCCCTTCCTAGCGCTAGCCACCCCACCGCCAACCCGAGGACTTCCGCTGCCATTCATATACCCATATCCATCTTCGTCCCCCTTCTTGTCCTTTTCCCAGCCGTCCATCTCCATGTCGACTACTTCCAGCCACCAATCGCGCCATTCGTGTCGTGATGAGCGGTAGATCATGTCCCGGAAGAGCTCGAGCGTTTCTTTTTGTAGCGTGAAGATTGCCTGCCTGTCGTAAGTCTCTTTTTCGGGATCTGATGACTTTCGAGTAGGGCTGTCGAACGAGGTATAGTTCAACGGATTCAGCAGGCGATCCATCATGTGAGAAATCTGAGCGAGATGTTCTGCGTGGTGTATGGTCACTGGACGAAGTTCATTCACTGCGAAAAGCAAGTACGTCTAGTTTAGCATCTGTGGCCACCATGGCATTCGATGAGTCTCACCGAATCGTTCCAGCGTCCAGGTCCCTCGCGCGGGCCAGAACGGTTCCGCAAGCGCCGATTCTGCGGTCTTGTCTCCGATGAATTTGAAGAACAGCAGATCCGTTTTCTCCACGAGTGTCCGTAATGTTACGAGAAGCTTTTCCTGAAACACAGAAGTTCTTAAGTGAAGGAAAGAGGAGGCGTGACAAAAATCGAGACTTACGAGCTGGGCAATGGAGTCTTTAACCCCTGATGCATGTTTATCGTATGCTAGCTTATGCGGTAATATCGACGGGCGTGATGCAGGCTCCTCAATTGCAAGGATGTTGCTAGCAGCGGAAGGCCAGTTTGGACGGCACTCAAAGTGCAAATAGTGCGAATAGCTCGCCAGCCAGAACTTACTCGATTTCCGTGCCCTCGTCCACTACTCCCTTTGCGCTTGCAAACATTCGAACGCATATCTCATCCCACGTTTGGATCGTTGTCCTCACTTCATTGTTGATGTCTCGCAGAATGGAGTGAAAGCTCGTCGGATCCCTGGCAATTGAGGCGTTGCGTGAAGGGGACGCTGCTGCGCGAGAGGAAGGGGATGCCGGTGTCCGGTTCGCGGGATTCAGAGATGCGAGTCTTGACATCGGAAGGCGTTGACGACTCCGCTCCGAAAGCGACTCCGTATCAGAACTGAAATTCGCTCGCGGTGTGGTGATCTGGATAGATCCTGGAGAAAGTACCGGGACAGTTGCTGGAAGGAACGCAACAAGAGATTAAATGAGGACGTTGAACGCGTTGGATCCTCTCAAAGCCGAAATCTTAATCCGGCGGCCGGAGAAACGTCGGCGCGGTGCGGTGCGAAACGATCGACGACGCCGACCTCCGACATGATGACGACGAGCGTCGCGGTGAAGCGGCTTGTTACATCTGCTCCGAAACGACATTGCTCCAGGAGATAACTCGGTAACGCCTTCGGAGCACGAGTTCTGCGTTGACGGCCCGTGCAATAATCTCCTGATCGAAAATTGGAAACTTTGGCGTGTCGGAGCTGAGCCGCAGCGATCAAGCGATATGGCTGCAACGTTAACGAATACCAGTACCGGTGGTCCGGTTGCAACGGTATGTCAAGCCTTTGCAACATTTTGGCTTCGTCGCTGATCAAGCTTCAGTGGAGACAATTCAACTTCTTCGATGCGACCGAGGTGACCGATGCGAAAGATTTGGGCTCATCGCCTGCTGTCTTCAGAGTAAGCCTTCCCGCTCCCAGATCTTGTCTGGAGGGCAGTGAGAGCTCATCATTCCGTCTCCCAGGGACTCATTCCTCCCTATTCCATGACGGCGCCATCACCAACGGGACCTCTATCGGACACTATATCATGCATTATCTCTGAATCTTCCGGCCACATCTCGCTCCTAGACAAGAAATTTCAGGTCATCAAGCGTTGGAGAGGATGGGATTCGCAATCGGGCTCCCTTGGCGGGGATGCAAGGGAAAATGAACAGGCAAAGGGTAAAGGCAAGGCGAGGGAGCGGGGCGTGATGCTGCTGGAATGCGGTGGGGTTCTCCTGGGCGTGGGCGTAAGTTTGAAGCGGAACCCGTTCATTAATGGTATCCGCTGATCATGGATCTTCGAATTTTAGGAAGACGATTCACCTTCGCAATTCCCGATACTCAAAATATGGGATTTGTTACATGACGATAATCGAACGAAACAGCCGGTCCTCATGCGGAATGTCCGTTTAGGAACAGGGAGTCGCGGTTTCCCCGTATGTTTATGCTCGCGATACGCGGACTTTGGAATCTACTGCTGACATTGCATCGGTTTCTTCTGCCCAGGTTTCGTCAATTGCCTCTACAGCCAATCTATCCTACCTCGCAGTCGGTCTTGTCTCGGGTCAGGTCCTACTATATCGACACGTCTCTGAGTCCCTTACGACATCTCCACAAGCGATCACATCATTTCCCAAAGCGCGAACCGTATGGGAAGGATCGCTGGCAGAACCTATTACGGGACTCGGCTTTCGAGATCCACTCTCACCACTTTATGAAGATCTCGAGGCCGACAACGACGCTGCACCGAAGGCCAAGCAGAAAGAACGCGAGTCGAAAGTCGTTACATCGCTCTTTATCACCACAACCAACAAGACAGTCGTTATTCCTAGCGTCACCGGACGGGGAACAGAGCCGAGAATCCTGGAGGAGAATGAGGGCGCGGGATTGGGCTGTGCCGTCATGGATGGAAATGCGAGGAATCTGGTAGTGGGCAGAGACGAAGGGATCTATCTCTACGGTCTCGAGGGAAGGGGTGCAGTTTTCGCCTACGAAGGACCGAAAGCCTCAATACATAGCCATGGACAATCCCTCGTTATCGTGTCACCGCCATTCACATCGACGGCCGACTCGAATTCGAACCCTGTGCGGAGAGCCGCGGTCACGGCAGACGCATCCTCCGCCCCATCCGCCAAAATGACGGTGTTCGACTTGACCAATAAATTCCTGTCGCATTCTGCGGTATACAAGCACGGTATTCAACATGTTCTTACCTCATCTCCCGCCAACTCCAATAACTCTCCATCGGGTTCGACAGAGATACACCTCTTGCTGGGAGATGGCTCGTTGACGCGGCTATCGGAGATCTCAACACAGGCGAAAATAGAAGCTCTGTACCGGAAAAAGCTGTACACTTTGGCAGGCGCTGTGGCGAAGAGCGAGGGTATAGATGAACAGGGGATCAAGGACATTTGGGCGCGATACGGGGATTATCTGTATACGAAAGGGGATTTCGAAGGTGCCATCGCGCAATTCGTGAAAACATTAGGGTTCCTGCAACCAAGCTATGTGATACGGAAGGTGAGTGTCAATATCCTTCAACTGACGGGTCGAATTCTTCCATGAGTCCCAACTGATCACCGTTTTCACAGTTCCTTGACGCACAACGGATACAGAACCTCATCACATATCTCCAGGAGCTGCATGCGAAGGGCATGGCGACTCCTGATCACACTACATTACTTCTCAACTGTTATACCAAGACGTCGGATGCCGCTCGGCTGGATGCCTTTCTCAAAACGGAAACGTCTCGCCCCGGCGACTTGCCTTTCGACCTAGAAACAGCAATTCGTGTTTGTCGACAAGCCGGATTCTACGAGCATGCAACTTATCTTGCAAGGCGCTATCGGCAGGATCGAGAATACCTTATGATCATGCTTGAGGATGTCAACAATTATCAGGCTGCACTAGATTATCTTAGTCTCCTGGAACCGCAAACGGTGAGTAGGTTCTTGACATGTTGTGGCTACGCGTACTCATCGCTCGGAGCGACAGGCTGAGCGTAATCTGCTCCGATACGGCCGCACGCTACTGCAAAACAGGCCAGCTGAAACCACGGATGTTCTGATCGACCTCTGCTCAGGAAATTTCCTCAGCAAGCAAACATCTCTGATCGCCCGCTTGGCACAGAAAAAGCATCCGGAGCAGGAAAGCGAAAGCCAGGCACCACAAACTTCAGTAAACTATCTCTCGTATCTCGGCTACGACAAAGTGACGGGCGTATTCAGCTCATCAACTACAACCAACGGCAAGGCGGCGGAGCCAGCTTCGGTCGATGATACGAAGCTGGAAGACACCTTGGCATCGTCCAAAGAGCAATCTGGCAACACACCTGCGTTGACATACCCAATACCTTCACCCCGTCAATACTTCGCTCATTTCGTTAGCAGCCCGGGTCAGTTCATGCGTTTCCTGGAAAGCCTGGCAGCCGACAGGTGGAATCAGACGGTATCGGAGAACTCTGCAACAACGACTGAAAGCATTCCCAGGAAAGTCGAACAGCCCATAGAGCCTGGGTCGCCAACAAATGATCTCGACCCCGACATGGCGGACCAGCGATGCATCTGGAATACCCTTTTGGAACTTTACCTCACTGATGCACAAGATGCAAATTCAGCTAGCTCGGCTGTCAGTCGGAGAAAGGCTCTTAGCGTGATAGATCGCACCGGAGATCTACCTCTCGATCCGATGCATGCATTGATGGTCTGCTCGACAGCTGGCTTCACGTTTGGCCAGATCAGGTTGTGGGAGAAGCTGGGGATGTATGAAGAGGTCTTGCGATACTGGATGAATGCACCAGCAGACGACATCCCCTCACCTACATCGGAAAAGCAACGCTCCGCCTCCGAGAATGTTTTGCATTACCTGCATCTATATGGTCCAGCAAATTCACAACTATATCCGCTGGTTCTCCGCTACCTCTCTTCCGATTCCAAACTCATGACGCAACATGCGACGGATGTTCGGGATATACTCAATGTGATAGACGAAGAGAATCTAATGCCTCCGCTAGCCGTCGTCCAGCTATTAAGCCGGAACGCGGTGACTACAATCGGTGTTGTAAAAGACTGGTTGCGAGCAAAGGTGGCGGACACCAAACATGATGTTGAATCGGTCGGTTTACCAAGTGCTTGGCTGATAATTTACTAATGCCAGTGTCAACTCTTAGGATAAAGTGCTTGTCAAATCATATCGCACAGAGACCGACGAAAAGCTCAAAGAAATTGCCAATCTGGCCGACGTTCAACATCCCCAGGTATTTCAAGTCACCCGCTGCGCTTCATGTGGTGGCCAGTTGGATCTCCCTACTGTACATTACATGTGCAAACACAGTTATCACCAACGGTCAGTCACACGCGCAATAAAGCGTTAAACAACTGATGGGTTTTCATTGATAGCTGCTTGCCGGATGCCGATCCTGAGTGTCCAAGCTGTGCGCGTCAATATGCGGTCATTCGAGAAATTAGGCGACATCAACAAGAGCTGTCTGGACGGCATGATCTCTTTTTGTTGGAAGTTGCCGAAGCAAATGATGGGTTCGGATTAATCGCCGGGGCCTTTGGACGAGGGCTACTGAACAAGCCTGTTCATACATGATGTTAAGGTTGTGGGAACGCCTTGGACGTTGATCGTAGAACACAATTCCCGCCGTGAGGCACCAGCCTTGATTGGCAATTTACGGCTTGTGGTCAGATAAATGCGCTCGGCGACAGCAAGTATTGAGGCATTCGATTCTCTTCAGGTTCTTCGTTACATGACTTCATATAGGGAGGGGAGGTGCTGGCGGGGACAGCTTTTGGTTATCTAGCGATGTCACAATTGCATATGCTTTCACGCTTTGAGCCGAGCGTCTCGGCTGCCCGCATCAGAAATTGATATTCCACGGGTCCATCGGCTCCGCACAGGCTATGAAAGCGCGACGTTTCGTCTTTGATCAGTTCCAACGGTGTACCTGCCGATAATTCCGTCAGCGTCCCATATGCCAGTAGAGAATGTCTCCCACCTCTCTCGACTAGTCTTCCCGCGTCGAGGATGAAGACTTGATCGCTGGGAGAGGATTGACAATCAGCTTCAATATCGTCAGAGCGTTATCGGATCAGCTCACTAATCGATGATGGTTCTCAGGCGATGCGCGATGGTGATCAGAGTGGTGCCTCTTGGGAGGAAGGCCTTCAACGCTTCAATTATTCGAGCATCTGTGGCGTAATCGACATTGCTGGTGGCCTCGTCCATCACAATGATCCTGGAGCGCTTTAGCAGGGCCCGAGCCAATACCAGAAGCTGCCTCTCGCCCAAAGAAAAGTTGGCGCCCCTCGAAATAGAAGTATCAGTTGGTGGTGCGGTTGACGCCGGGCATCGAAAATCACTCACTCTATGGCCACGAAGCTATTGAGGTCCATGAATGGGTTGGACGACTTTTCTTCAGACGTCTCATCACCCCGGATGAGATGCACCCTCCTGAGTACTTCGTAGAGCTCGTGGTCGTCTAGACAACACATCAGCGCGACACTCAAGCATCAGGGGGAGAAACTGACCGAGTTCTCCAGAAATGTCCAGTGCATCGCGCAAGGTTCCAGATGTCAATAGGGGTTCTTGAGTTATGGCCGTCAAGCGCGAGCGCAGATCATGCAGATTGACCTGTTTGATGTCTGTTGCAGGGCAGGCGATGAGTTACAGCTGTTGTGCACCTGTCTCAGATCTCGAGCACCTACCGATTCCATCGATGCATATATTTCCCTCACGGATTTCGATCGCTCGGAACAAGGCCATTGCGAATGTGCTCTTTCCTGAGCCTGTCGCTCCACATACGGCGACACGTTGACCTCCCTGTCGGAGACACAGTGAGTGAACATTCACCTTAACTAGACTGGGAAAAGCTTGCCTTGATATCGAGATTGATGTCTCTCAGGACATCCGGCAGATCCTCCTCATAGCGCACACAGAGGTCCCGCACACATATGCTGCCGGTAGCCGGCCAATCTGCCTGAGGTGCTATGCAGATCTCGGCCTCCTGCTCTGACGGAAGATTGCAGACTGTTGGGCGTCTGGGTAAGCATACGATATGGCTGTCTTCAAACTCGCCTACCCACTCTCATTCAGCCTTTCGATGGCCACCATGGACTGGTCTAAGCCAGTAAGCAATTCTAGTAAGCCGAGCAAGCCTGTGGAGGCAGTCAGAGCGAAGGACAAGATGAACCCTGCTTGTGATGCGGTTGCTGTTCGAGTGGAGACCATGATAAAGCCGGTAGTTGTGACTAGAAGACTCGAGAAACTGAGGATCATCATGCTAAACCCGCGCCAGACTATGCGGTGGGTTGGGAATCAGCGATATGTCTCCGTGACCCAAGCCAACCACTTCGCGTACCTGCCCATTCAAAAAGCCTTGTTCTCCGATCCACGTCCGAGAAAACGGCCATTGCATGCGACATGAGTCGGCCAGTACCAAACCTGCAGGCACGCAAATGCTATTTCTGATGAAACAAGCCTCTGCTGTCTTAAATGCTTACGCTCGGATGACCTGTACCGAATCTAAGGATACGTAACAAATTGAAAACAGACTGTAAGCCGCAAGCGTCCGTATACCTTACTCACTTACTGATTGCATGATTGCATATACTCGCCAAAGGACTGCCCACTGTCGAAGCCAGTCGGCGGAGATCGGCTCGCAGCTTGCTGAAACTAAACAAAATGTTACTGAGGCTGATGAGGGCGGCGGCAGCAAGCAACTTACAATCGCCGCGAGTATTCGAAGGGAACCATGAGCACTGCAGTAACCAAAATGAAGCTCTGTGACAGGAGATCGGTTCCAGACGGGGCGAACGGATATCGCTTGAACTCTTACCGGAGCCTTGATTGCTATGACGAGCAGTGATGCGGCGAATGCGAGTGCTGTAGGATAGCATAGCGTTAGATCGATACGCAAGTGATGAGCTCCAGCTATCTTACCTGCAGTGACGGATCTACCAAAATCATCCGAAATGAATGCGTCGAGGCGATTCAAGTCCTCGCTGAATCTATTGATTATCCGCCCTGTCGGTGTGCGGGCAAAGAACAGCATCGGACTGCGAATGAGACTTCCGAGCATCGAAGCGTGGATTCGTGGAGCTGCTCTGTCGCAGAAGCCGACGCTCGTTCCGCAAAATCGTATTCCGTATAACCAGACCCAACGGAAGGCGCCGAAAAGAATGCCCGACATCACAATGATAGCGTAGCCCGACAAGTAATATCTGAGAGCTTCCGGACGGCTGTCGGATGTCCAGTATTTAAGCCACAGCGATTCCATAAAGCTGAAAAGCTGAGTACCGCCGTATAGGAGGGCAAAGACAACCCAATAGAGCGCTCCGCCAGCAGCCCGCAGAAGGGAGAGATAATCTTTAGCTCCAACTTGGCCAAGTTCGCGCTTCTCTTCTTCGTAGATCTCGCGAAGGTCTTGCTGCGCTTGATGTCGGTCAGGCTCCACACTCGATTGGACATCCGAATCGGCACCGGCATTGCCACCGTCGTCGCCAAGTTGCTTCGCGTTGAGTGGCGGCAACTCTCTAACAAGTACATTCCTTGATGCTGCCTTTTGTATACGGCCGTTGGCAAGCTGTATGAGGAATCCAGCGGAAGGCAGAACCAGATTCACGTTATGCGAAACCAACACTACCGTTCGGCCTTTCAACAAATCTCCGCCCAAGCATTTCTGATGAAGGAATCTTGCCGTATGGGCATCCACGGCGCTCAAGACGTCGTCCAGATAGACCGTTTTCGCCCTAGAATACACGCAGCGCGCGAGGGATATCCTGCGTGTCGGCGAATCAGCAATCCAGCTTTCACGAAGTCTAGACGTCGACGCACCTCGCCCGCTGTCCGCCACTCTGAAATACCAGCAAATATCAGTACGCCTGAAGACTCTTGAGTCTCCACCTGTGGTAAACTCACCAAAGTGATCCCTTGCTCTCCCACTTGTGTCAAATCGCCATGTTCAAGCAAATCGAGGTCCGCAAGTAACGCGCATTGTCGCAGAACCGCTGCATACCGTTCGGGCCAAAGTGGCAGACCATGCAAGATATTATCCCTGATCGAACCGTGTTTGATATAGCTGGTTTGAGGGGAATACGCTGTCATGGTCGGATCCAGCCATTTTTCCGTCTCAAATTCGATCTGATTCGGGTCTTCAGGTAAAGGGATTGCTGTTGGACTGCTTCGAGGGGCTGATACCTCGCCTTTGAGGATTGTTGCTTCGCCGAGTAGACCCAGAAGCTGTCGAAAGGATTCAGGGTTAGCCTGTACGGCGAAATGCAACTTGATCGGTTTACGCACAAACAGGGTTTTACCAGAACCCAGTGGTCCGGATATCAGCGTTAATTCCCCTTGAGGGATGATCACGTTCATGTCGCTCAAGGCGAACTTATGCGGCGCCTCCGCCGACACGGCTGGTGACGTGTCTACCACCTCGCCGGTCGGCCAGGTGATTGTTGCATCGCGGAGAGTGATTTCGTACGGCTGGCTGGAACCCCTTCGCGTCATGTCCACTTCGGGCGCGTTCAAATAGTGACTTAGCCGATCCAGGGAGATCTTGGCCACCAGGACGTCTCTGATAACATCAGGGATGACACCCAAAGAAGCTGAATTGAGATTATCACATCAGTGATAGCTTGAGCACCTGAATGGCTCACTTGCCCTTCACGCGACCAAATACCGTCATCGCAACGAATGCCGTTGCAGCAGTCAAGGTACCACCCATAACTTTTGTATATGTGAAGAAGATTGCCAAGATAGCAATCAGCGGGACTTGATCGGCAATAATGTTGAAGCTGGTTCCGATGTTGTACCGCCTCCGCTGGAGCCTGCACAGACAGCCTCACGGTATCAGACAACAGGCCAGGTATTCAAGACGATGTCTCGTACCGGACCTCCTTTTCCCGTAATTGAGATATCCTGCGAATGAAATGATGATCCCAAGCATTCAACTGAATCATTGTGCATTAGCAGCGGTACGGTGCTGTAGGAGCTTGTGCAAACGGCTTCACCTTGATTACTTTGACGCTGAGCAAGAACTCGTTCACCGCGGATATTCTTCGGTCCCTGGCTTTGGCAAGTTCGCGGTCGCAACCTTTGCAAGAGAGGATAAAACGGCATTAGCGTCAAGGACTGAAAGGCATCAGCGGGGATTTCTCACGATATGTTACCCAGGAGACCAGATAAGAGAATGGCGACGCCAATGGCACGACTGCAATGCCAACGAATGCGGCCCAGCCGAACATGTTGTAGAGGAACGTCAAGCCTATCATGACTATCTCAGGGGACAACTCCACTTAGCGATGCCTCGAGTCAACATCTAGATGGAAGACTCACGACTGAGTAAGCCGTTCGATAGCAGGAACACCCTGAGCCCCATGCTAGCGACCTTCTCCCCATCGATAAGTAGCAGATTGAGGATCTGATGTCCAAGACAATAAGGACACGCCTGCCGAGATCGCGAGAACGTATAACCTACTTGGGCTCTCCCTTCGCCTACGTTGCTTGCCTGCGGATCAGCCTGCGCCTCTGAAGCTTTTGCGTCGGCGGAATGCAAGATCTTGTCGAACAGTTGAACATTTAGTGCGCTCCGCACAGGCAAGTGCAGCTTGACATGTTCTCGAATGCTGTTCAAGTAGATCGATAAGCTGAATGGTTACCCTCGCCTTCAAAGCAAGAAAGTGTCTTACTCCACGAAGGTCATAAGCAAGCTCTCGGTAAATGTGCCAACGAAGAGTCCGGCGCACATGAGCAGGGGATAGGCTTTATCCGTACGGGATCGCTCGTCGTCGACGGATTGGACAATCTCGTGAAGACAGTATGGCGCCATAAACCCAGCGATCACCTTGACCCATTCGAATAGCAGGGCTGCGCGATTGAGGGATCAAGTGGTGAGCATCATTCCCCGTATACCAGCAGTAATTGTGCTTACAATTGAGTATTATCCTCGCCTTACCCTGATAGAGGTACTTTGCGAGCTCCCAGCTCCCAATTGCTTTCCTGCCAGCTGTCAACTCGTTTGACTCCGGAGCTGCATCTCCCGTAACGAGCGCATTGGTATGAGCGCATGGGTCGAGGGCGTACGGAACGAAAAGAGTGCCCTGAGCCGTTAGCCGCATGTTCTCAGCTCGGTTTGAGTACGGCAGGTGCGGTAGATCCCCAATGTCGAGTCTGCCCTTCGTTCTGGATAAGAAACCGATGCGCATTGCCTGTTTACATGTCAGGACGCCTGGGAACCGCAGTCATACTGGTGACTCACGTATCCTACAAAGATGAAACTGAAGAGACAACATCCGTCGTAATCCAGCACGTTCGCGCGTTGTTGACGCATGTCTGTTGCTGCCGAACAGTCGGCTGGAGAGCCGGTATCTTGAACTTCTGCATCGTCGTAGACTCCGGCTGGCAAACCGAATCCGGCGCCAAGTTTTGGAGGATCAAAGCGCATTTCTGGTCCTCTTCTAGTCATCCCGGCAGATAGGCACATGCCCAAGATACCAGCAACGGACAGGCCTTTCCCAAGGTATTGGAATACGGAGCTTTTGGCGGAAAGCATTGACGGCGATTCGCGCGTAGCGATGATGTGCAGGATTGGTGGGATCAGGGGTATTATACCCGCGAGAAAAGACAGAGCGAAGAGTGCAGTGATGTACTGAGAGTGTGCCCCGAACGATTCTGCTGAGAGTGAAGTTGGGTTTTGGGGAGGTCCCGATAGGAGAGGCGTCCTTTCGGTCTGCTGTTCGATGAGGCCTTTTGTCCCTCGTTGTTCCCGTGGGAGGACTGACTTCCTGAGGGAAAGTAGGTAAACCATCAGGATGGTAGTCTATCCAAGCAAGGATAAGCGTTGATCAGGATTCGCGATCGACAGACCCACAAGAAGTGCCGACCCTATCATCCACCAGAGTTCATCCCTTGAAGCCTTCCCTTGGCCGAAGACATCCCATCTCCCGATCTCAGGAAGCCCAGCGACACCCGCAGAATGCCCCACGATGGCGAGGAGCAAGCTGATGCCGAACGCTGTCCGCCATCTCTGGACACCGTCGAGGAATCCTCCGAGATTGACGAGATGATCAAGCCGCGAACGCGTCGACGCGGATTGTGGGCGATTGCTTTCGGACATTGCTGGAACGGAGCGAGACTAGCAGTCCAGATACTAGTCCAAAAGTGCCATGTGTCCTGTGCCTTGCTTGAAAGCGATGAGATCTGAGCCATCGAGGCGACAGCTCAGGGAAAGGAGAAGAGGAAAGGGTTCCGTTCATCCAGTGTCGTCCTCGCAGCTGAGACATCGGCGATCGCCGCCCATTATAACGCCGTACGCGTCCATGCATTGCGCTATAGGGCGTTTCAAACATCATTCGAGCCGATAGGGGCATGGTGGCGAGGACGCAGTAGTATACTGTATGGCATACCCGCAATTTGAGAGACGCGAAGCTTGCCACATTGGACTGGCCGATTAGGCGCAAGGAATCGGACGACCCGAAGACCGCTCTCACTCTCGGAAGATGGTGGAGGATCAAGTCAACGCGCAAGTCGAGCACACAGACAGCTAGACAGATGATGTGATGACGATCAATCGATGGACTTCACGGCATAGTGTGAACCGCTCCTGCAGTGGTATCCGGGGCGTTCCAAGTGAACTGCCCAGAGCAGATATCTATTTTGTGTACACACCCGTACAGCCTTTCGTTGATCTTTTATTGAAATTGTCCACTATCCAAACGCGCCCTCCGACCCGCTAATAGTCATACTCGCCCTCTGCGAGCGCACCATCGTCTCTGTCCCCCGTCGAAAGATCCACCTCTTCCTCCTCATCAAAATACGCATCTGCCGCATCCTGCTCGAGCAGCGGATTCCCACCGAGGGGATCCGTAAAGTCGATGATCTCGTACGGCAGTGTCTGTTGCGCAGAGGGTTAATTACATTTTCTGAGCCTTGATAGGGAAACGTACGTCTTTCCCATCGAGGAAGAGTTCAAGGAGGACGCGTTCGAACGTCTCTATCACCTCTCGTTCGTCCGCCATGTCCACCGGCACAAACGCTTCATCCCGCTCACCATCCGTGAGATCCCTCCGTTCCCTCCGTCGCGCAGCGATAACATCCTGCATCTCTCTCTCTTCTTCCAAGTCTCGCATAAGCGAGCCGAGGCGATTGACTTGGAGCGCCGTGGAGCGCGGGGCGGTCGGCATGAAGGATGTGCTGGGCCATGATGATTCCTCCACGAGGCGTGCGGATTCAGTGGGAACGGTCGGCGGTGGTGAAAGTGGTTTTGCTTGTGTAGTTGTAAGCTTAGGAGAGGCGTGAAGCGGAATGGAAGACATGTGTTGCTGTTCCTCTTCATCGTCCATCGCGCCGAATAATCCCCCTCCGGCACGCGCAATCGACCCAGCGTCGCGCATCCTAATCCCCCTCGGCACTTCCAAAGGCCTCGACGCATACGCTCTTTCCTCATCCATTCCACCCGCCACCGTCCGCGGCCCATGCGGATCCCCGCCTGACCGTTCCCAAAGCAAAGGCCACCGCCGCCACCCTTCCTCTGCCGTCAACTCGCGCGGTCGGCTCCCGGATCCTGCAAGACCGGCCCAGACCATCCGTCGGGCCTTGACCCCCCTCACGCGGGATCGTTCGGACGGGGTGGTGGAGTCACTAAGGACGTGCGTGAGGGAGGTCGGGACGAGGTCGAGGTATGTTTGGAGAAAGGCAAGAGGCGTCGTGGGGAAGGTGCCGGTGGGATCAAGGCCGAGGTGTGTTTGGAGGCGGGCGAGGTCGGGCGTTGTGGCGACATTGGGAGAGACGTCTGCGGGTGCTTCTGAGGTGTCTGTAGCGCGTGCCATGGTGCTGAATCAAGGCGAGGATGAGGGAGTTGATCTTTGTTGAATGACCCACCCACACGCACCCAACTAACTAGAAGGCGTCATGCCCTGGTCGAGTCACGTGAAAATGAAACACGGTCGGTTCATCGCATCGCGATATTCAGATGAGCGACATGTTCATCTTCTTGCATGAATCCATGCATGCATGCATGCATTCATCCATCCTATCATCCCAAATGCTCCGCCGTATCAAGACCATACCACCGCCGTGTCGCCACTCGTACGCATTCCCCTTTCTGCGCAACATACGCCCGTATCACGCAACACCCGCACACCGAACAGACGTCCACCCATCCCAGGGCCTCGCTTCAGAACTCTTACGCAAACTTCCAGGCGGTAATGGCCCGCCTTCGCCACCGTCGACACCCCCCAAAGACGGTAAAACAGATGCCAAAGGCATCAAGTTACCCATACCGGACCAGCAAAAGATCAAGGTAACCCCGCTTCGAGCCGGGAAACAGACGACGGGAGGCCGGATCAGTCGGGTAGCCGAACGAAGGCTTGTTCGTCGCAAGGCGAGGAAGGAACGGAAGAAGACTGAACGGGCGCGTACTCCGCCGGCGGTAGAACGGTCGAGTGAGGGGAAGAGGGATGTGAGCGCCGAGGAGGCGCGGACGCGGTTTGAGACCGTGCTTCGGGAGTTTAAAGCTGGGCAGACGGTGCCGGGGGATGTATTGGCGGATGGGGATGACCTGGATCAGCCGGTGCCGGAGGAGATGGTGCAGGGTGAGTTGAAGAACTCTTGAAACATGCGGTGCCGTGTTGACGAAATCGACAAAGCCGTGATGGAGGATATGAAGATGGAGAAGGACAGGTCGTTTGGGCACACGTGTGCGTCGGGAACGTTGGAGGCCAAGAAGCTGAGTATCACGGGTACGTCTTGTTGATTGTCGAGGTGATGATGGTCAACCCATGATTCTCGCGGGACAGGTCTCGTACCGGACTTTGAGCAGCCAGCCGTCGCATCGCTCAAACGCGGACTCTCGCGCGTCCTATTCAAGTAAGCTCCCAACTCTATCAATGTAGATATTACAATGCTATGGCAGCTGACCGTATGGTATCGATGCAAAAAAGCCCGACTGTGCATTTCCTGCGTGATCCGCATTCCCTGGTGTACAACTTCCCGCCCTCGCTCGAGCGCATTCCGCCGCGGGAAAAGTTTGCGGCGCACCGGTTGCCTGGGTATGTGACGGCTTCGCAGGATAAGGTGGGTTCCTCGAACGAAATGTTGGAGAGCGCGAAACGTTGATGTGATGGCTGTGTAGGATCTGGCGACGTTGGCGAGGCAGCATGGGTTGAGGTATTATGGATCGACGTCGACTTTGACGGCGGCGCTTTCGCAGATTTATTTCCTAATCAGCGGTATGTGATGGTAGGCCTTTACGGGGTAGGCGTGCTGATCACAGACATCCAGGGTTCCGGCCGGTGAATACGTCCGCTCTTAGTCAGGCGTTTGCGGACGAGGTGAGCTATCACATGAAGGAGTGGTGATGCCACTGACCCGCGTACAGCGCAATGACTTTACGGCGGGTGCCAAGTTGCCGGCTATGCTTTGGGTCAGGCATATGGGCGATGGGTTATACGCCGTAGACAACGACAAGCGGTGGGATGTTGAGGAGAACGTTCTTTCGGATCTGGTAAGCGCGCTCGGAGTGGAACGTTGCCGCTAGGGCACTGATCATGTCGCTCAGGGCCGCGTGATGGAAAAGATGTTGACGAGCGATGAAAAGGAGATGGCGCGGTTCATGACTTCGAGTCCAGAGTCTGCCGTGTCCGAAGAGGAGAGGACGCAGCGCGAAGCGTATCATTACAGTAAAGTCGGTATCACCTGCACTCAAAGCGAGTATGTGACTGATTCCCTACCGCAGGCACGATCGCTGCTCATGCGTTCGCAATTGGACTGCAAGGACGGCCGCTTACCGGGCAAGGGGACGTTCGACATCAAGACCCGGGCGGCGCTGGTGATCCGACATGATCGTGCAAATTGGGAGGTACGGTCGGGTATGACGGCGGACAGCTACAAGATGAACTGACGAGCTTTGTCCCGCAGGAGAATAGCGCCTATGACATACACAAGCTTACCGGTCTCAAGGAATCTTTCGAGAAAGAGTAGGTTCACGCGGCGTGTGCTCGTCGTCTCTGACATGCGGTCTGCGCAGATTTTATGACATGACTAGGTCGGCCTTTTTGAAGTACAGCATGCAGGTTCGTATAGGCAACATGGACGGGATCTTTGTCGCGTATCATAATACGGCGCGGATCTTTGGCTTCCAGTATATCTCGCTGTGAGTCGGTCCTTGAAGCACTGAAAACGCGGGTTAAGCTTGGACGCACAGGGCCGAGATGGACAGCATCTTGCATGGATCCCCAGAAATGGGTGCTCAGGCTTTCAAGTATGCTGTCTCGCTGTTTGAAACTATTCTCGACGAGGCTACGGCCATCTACCCCAATCAGGTATGTACGTCCCGCTCAACCGTACGAAGCTGACCCCAACTTGTAGACGTTCAATTTGGTGCTGGAAGCCGTCAAATCGACGACGACGGGAGGTCACATGAACATCTTTGTGACGCCGGAAAAGCCAAATGAGGAAACGCCCATCGTGCATTTCAAGCTAGAAGTGGCTAACAAGGTGGAAGGAACCGCGGTTCAGGGACCTGTCGAATTCGAGAAGCATCCCAAGCGACGTGGACGAGTGTCATGTAGGTGCATTCTCAACATACCGCGTTCTCTCTAACGCACTCCACTCGCAGGGACCTTGGACTACAAACTCTCGAGAAACCACAACAGCGCGACGGGCAAGCAACGTGCGCATGACCAATTACACGCCGCCCGAAACAAGATCAAGAATATGGCGATGCTCAATTTGCCAGCAGGAAAAACAAAGGAGGACATGGAGCGTATAGAAAAGACGAGGTCCGAGTCGTCTACGGACGCATCGAAGACCGCAGACGAGGACGCACCCCTCGATCCGTCGCGACTGGAAGTCAAACCGGTCCCGTCGCTTCCGGCGGTCGTGCTCAAGTGGAAGGAACCAGACCATCACATTTTACGGATGCGAGAGATGGCGCAACAGAGTGGCAGGGGGTACAGGCGGCGCATGGCCGCCGTCCAGGGACGGAAACCGGTCGTGTATAGAGATTATTCGTGAGGTTGTTCGGCTGTGCATATAAATTGTATGCCAAACCATCTAGCAAAGCGCTCACGAGTAAAGAGATACAGTCACTACGGCAATCAAGCGCGATTGTCCTACTACGTTCAAACCGGACTTGGCGTCATCCCCACAAACCACCCGTCCTACTTCTTCCCCTTCTTCTTCTTCCCCTTGCCGCCCTTGCCCTTCCCCTTTGGCTTACCCGCTTTCACGGCAATCCCCTCCTCGGCAGGCTCACTCGCCGGTGTCACGTCCTCCGTCTCGCCTTCCGGCGCAGGGGTAACCGGCGCGGAAGCCTCCGGCGTCGCTTCTCCGCTCGGCTGCTCGCTTTCCTCGGCAGAGGCTGCGACTTGAGCAAACGACGGCGGTTGCTGGTCTTCTGCGGGCAGTTCGTCACCTACCGGTTTGGGCTGTGTTGGCGATGCGCCGTGCAGGTCGAGGCCGAGCTTGGACGATCCCTCTGTCGGCTGTGACGGTTGGTCGTTGGGCGACGGTGTTGGCTCCACCGCCGCGGCGGCGGCGTAGGATAATGGCTTTATCGTTTCTGGCTGTGATGGGATGGCCTCGGTATGCGCTGCGGGTGATGCAGGGACAGTCTGTGCCGGCTCCAGTTGTTCCTCGACGGCCTTTTCGGAAGCGGTCGTTTCGAGCTCAATAGGCTCCGGGTCGGCGGACGGGTCGTCCTTTATCGGATGCTCGGTCGGCTGCGGCAGGGTTGACAGCGTAGGCTGTTCTTCCTGCGGCGCTGATGTCGACGCTTCAACTACTATCGGATCCTCTTGCACCGTCGGCTTCACCTCAGGCACTTCAACGGCTTTCACGTCCTCGGGCTGCACAGCGGCCAGCCCCTTGGGTGAATCCACGTTGACGTGCTCCGCGGCGGACGCATCCCCCTCTTGAGTCTTGACCTCCCGCCTTCTCAATGACGTCGATTTCCTCGCGCTCCCGCGTTTGCCCCGCCCGGACGAGGCACTGCTCGTCCGCGCCAAACCGAGGTTGACTTGCTTGACGGCATGCCCCGACGGCGGCGGCGCGGATGGTTCCGCGCTATGTTGGGAGGTCGCATCGTGTGCTTGTAGTGTTGGGGATGTCGGGCGGGAGGATTGCGGGCTGTGTGTGTGGCTTGTGAGTGGGCTTGATGGACGGTTGAGGGAGAGCATGCGACTGATGGGGTGCGATGGTTAGTTCTGGATTTATTGATGAAAGAATGACGGGTGAAACGGGGACACACTTTCCTGCTTGGCCGGCAATAGCATTCAGCCTCTCCCGCTCGCGCTCTTCCCTCTCCCGCTCATCCTCTTCCCGCTGCCGCTGCTCGTCCTGTCCCGTTGCGCCGTACGCCTTTCCCGCATTACCCTCGGCATTCCCAAATGATGTGATCGAACTCGCGTCAGCCGTATCCTGGTTCCGATGGTTCGAGGATGCACCGTGGGTATGATCCAGTAATGAGTTTTCCTCCGAGTTGGACTGCCGAGATAGCGGTAAGTGAAAGTTGCGAGATGGGGACCTTGGAGACTTGCCTGATCGTTCGATCTTTTGGATTTTCTGTTGCGCGACCCGGCTCGGGGGAAGCAGCAGAAAAGAGATCCAAAGAGTCCCATGGTTCGGCTGGGGAGTCGAGGGATGACTGGCGGGCGTCGAGATTGTCGGAGATGCAACGCTGTTCATGTCGACGTTGACTGACCGAACCGACGACGGCTGTGACTCGGGAAAAGGAAGGCGGCGGCCGAGGGAGGGCGGCGCGGAAGCGAAAGCGGATGGAGGGTTAAGGTTTCCTTCATGTGCCTTCATTCATTCACCTTGCCTTGCCTTGCATCTCGTTCCAATACGTCGGTCATCTCACATCGCTGCTCAACGCTCCCATCTCGGCCATGGATGACCCAGGAACATCATTCGAATACACGTACTACCAGCCAGAACCACCGGTATACTACCCCTCGCCTACCCCCGCCGACATCGGCTCAACGTGTTCTACCGTCACACAATGCAAACGGCGTCGGATTCTGCGTTGTCGAGGCGATAATGAGGGCAAAGCAAGAAGGAATTTGTACCGATGGGCTAAATGGTGAGTTCTTTCGCCTCATGTTGGAAGTAACCAAGCTGATGAGAGTTCTGCCTCGTGATCAAAAGGTGCGCAGATGGAACTGCCGTTCTCGCGCAAGCAGAAGATCGGTCGTTGCATGTTCTCGAGACGTATGTCAGCGAATACAATTCCTGGTATCTAGGCGCAAGTGTTCCTGATGACTAACTTTGTCCTTATGCAGCCCGAACGACATGGCGGATCCCGAGAACGGTCCAGGATCACAGGATGAGCAAAGCCTCTCGGCAGACGGTACGCTCGAACGATGAGACAGCCTCAGACTTTCCAACGATTCTTAACTCTTATACGTAGCAACAGGACAACACGTCGCTTGGACGCCCACCCACATCTCCCGTCAACCAACACCCATCGTCTGCGCAACCTGGTACCCATCCGCATCCCGCAACAACCCATCGACATACTGCTTCGTCGCCAGCTCGCGGGACCGGCCAATCCGATTAATCGACGCACACGATGGAAGGGTGAGTCGCGAAGGTCACCTTTGTTGTGACGTATTCGTCCTGATCAGTTGAATTGGGGTAGAGCAGGGGTGCGTATCCGATTCTACATAATGAGCAGTTTCTCGCGCCGACGTGTATGACGTTCAGTCCCGATGCCAGCAAGTACGTATACCCCTTCCAGTGCTCAGGGATAATGTTGCTCATTCTCAATTCGTTCCAGACTCTACGCCGGCCACGACTCGGCGATTGACGTATTTGACTTTGCACGGCCGGGTGAGGGCATGCGGTTGAAGCTGAGCCCCTCGAGGAAAAGCAAAGACGGGCAAAAAGGTACGTTGTCAGAGGTCAACCTCAAGGTCGTTCTCCACTGATCATTTGATCATTGGCGCATCCAGGTATCGTCTCGGCCATCGCCTTCTCGCCAGATGTCGCGTCGGGGATGTATGCCGTCGGGACGTTCAAGAGCGGGCGGATATCGTGCTATTCCGAGGATACGGGCGACGAGCGGATCATGGAGCTCGACGTCGGGAATGGCGGGCAGACGGTGACGGGCCAAGGAGTCACGCAAGTCCGTCCACCGAGAGGTCACCTTCCCCCCAATCACAACTGACGACCTTTCCCGCATTCCACCAGCTGGCATTCCACCCTCTGAATCCCTACGTCCTCTTCTCGACCTCACGTCAATCCGACTACATCAGCGTCTACGATATCAGGAATCCAGCGGTTGGGCCGTACATATATCTGTATCGGCCAGGGATGACGCAGCAGAGGTTGGGATTTGAGGTGGATTGGGCGGGGAGGTGGCTGACAACGGGCGGGACGGTGAGTGGCGCCGCTTTCGAGGATTTTGGCATGGGCTGATGGGCCTGTGAAGGATGGCATGCTGAGGGTGTATGATATCAATCCACCTGTCAACGAGAAGCCGGTGCTGGAGTACGACCTGCATACGGGTAAGCATGAATTTTCGTTAGGCTTCTGCATGTACACTGAAACGATGTGCGGTGTCTAGACTCTATCGGCTCGGTATCGCTGCATCCGTTCAAACCATGGATTCTCACTGCCTACGGCTCGCGACAACCATCGACCTTCGAACGTTCGCTGGAGGACGACGATACGGAGAGCGAGGATGGGCAGGAGAGTAGCGACGACGAGGGGAGCAGTGTCTCGGGCGAGGTGGATGTCGCGGGTGGGGCGGGGACGACGTCTGCGCCGGTGGCTGAGCATGCTTCGGGTGATACGGATGCTGTCAGGTCGGGAGGCGATACCATTGCGGCGGGAGGCAACGCGCTATCGACGAATAGGTCGCCGTCGTCACCAAGACGAGATGCTGGTACGGGCTGGATAGGTGCACTCGAGGTGTCGGTGTTCAAGTAGCGCTTTGATGCAAGGTTCTGCCCGGCATGGGCCACGCTGTCTTGGAAGAGCTCGGCCTTTGGGGAATATTTTGTCGCTGCTGGTCATCGTGTCTAGGGAGGTGGAGCGCGCTGCTGTGACAGCATGATATGACATGTCTGTCATGCCGATATCAATAGCACTCGAGCATTAATCCAAGATCGCGCAGGTGTAATGAAGTACTCCAATGTTCACAGGCATTTATTTCATAAAGACTACGATCAACAGAGAAAGACAAACATAACGCATATCGAGACGGCAGACATTTTTGAGAATACAACACGATTGCAGATACAGATACAAAGAATCATTCTCGACGGCGCGAAGCAGAAGACGCAATGGCCGATTCGATCCTCGCCATGGTGCTCGCCCTCTGCTCAATCTCCCACATTTGATCCGCTTCAAGCGACGGGATCAACTCGGCGATCATCCTCGCCGCTTCCAACCTCGCCGCTTCGGCGTCGTTAGCCATCACGGTCGGTCCCATGTAAGTTTCTAGAGGCGTGAGCGGACGCTCGATGCGCGTGAAGGGCTCGGTCGGTGGGAGAGGCGGAGACTGTGTCTCGGAAGGGAGGCTGAACGTGCGGATGGGCGGAGGGGGTGCAAGCGGCTGGGTTGTCAAGGCCAGGTAGCCGGGCGGGAGTCGACGTTGGTCAGCGGTGGCGGCAGTGGGCAAAGAATTACCTTCCTGCTCCGTTCCGTCGTGAAGGAGAGGGAGACCGGCGTCGAAGTCGCGACGGTAGCCCTGCTCACCCGCCTGCGCCATCAGAGCCAAGGCCTCCAGGCGAGCAGCTTCCGCTTGAGTCTGCAGTGCAGTGACATCGACGTGCCGGGGAGGGCGGACGGTTTTGTTTGTTGCCTCCTCTTCCTCTACTTCGGCGGAACGTTCGTCTTTCGTAAGCTCTTGACGTTGTACTTGAAGAGCTTGTTGTGGCGATAAGGTTTGTACTTGAGGAGCTTGTTGTGACGATAAGGAGAGTTGGCGCAGTTCGTCCAGAAAACGAGTACGATCGACGGCCTTGATTTTCCTGGCGCAGAGATCGCGACGCGAAAGGCGAACCAATCCCCCCAGCAACTGGTCACCATTCACCAGACCATACCAGGAGCGTACGGCGTTGTTGAACAGCGATGGTCTCTCTTGTATTTGCGGCTGGGACTTGTACTTCTGGAAGCGATGTTTGCCGTGTCTGTTTCGCGGGCTTGGGTCCATCGACGCCTGGGGTTCGATCGACAAGAAAGAAACGACTTGAACTTCCGGCGTATACGAAACTTCCGGCGTATACGTGGGCAGCGGAATGGCGACAGCTTCGACCGGTCGAGTCGCCGATGGCGAATGTCCATAGGCGGATACGGGCCATTCGTCCTCCAGGACGACTCTGGTCTTGCGGGATTTCGGAAGCGGCCCTACGGACCGGTAAATGGGCCTATCCGATAGGGGGCGTTGCTGGCGATACAATCGAGAGATTGCTGGCCGGCTTGATATGGGTATGGGTTCCTGGTCCCAGCCATATCCAGGCGCACAGAATTTATTGCGGCGCTTGCTCGGCTCGGACGAGCTACTCGGTGAATTGATCGCTCCCTGAAGAGTGAGGTCGTTTGTCAGCATTTGTCACGCGGGCAACGACCGTAGTGGGTTCTCACCTTTGTCCCAGTAAGAATGACTACGGCGTCTGCGTCCGCCACCTCGTCCGGAGGGAGCCCGTATCGCCCCCTTCTAGCCTTTGACGAACTGGTGGGCTTTTTCCCGTGCGGGTCCTTTCATGGGCGTCATGACCATCAACTTTGCTCGGGATGCTATTCAGTGCCACACGTATCTCGGAAGCCGGCAGAGTCTGCTCCAGCTCCTCACTGTCGCTCGTGTCACCGTCAATCAAGCCGTAGCGGTTCGTCTTTCTCGTCCGGGGTGCTTTTTGCGATGTTGCTGGCGGAAGGGATTGGGCGCGATCCGAGAAGCTGATGTGAAATGGCCACCCCCCCGGAATTTGTTGTTCGCGAAAGCATGTATCGGATCTGTCGCTGGCTGCCTCGGTTTGAGCCCATCCCAACAGATATAATATCGTTGCATTGCAGCCCGCGGATATATGCCCGAAGACGTAGCCCAGCACGAAGACTAAGACCTGGACCGGCGATACCGCAATCGTGACGACGGTGCGGTCCGCTTGCTTGCTTCCGGAACGTCGCTCAACGTACTTGCTAAAAATCGCGAAAAATGCCAGGAATGGGATTGAAACGGAGACGCTGGCCCTCGCCGCGCTCGCGAGAATCGTTGTGAGCCAGGTGTCTTGGACATCGATATGAGTTGGCTTGACAGGGGACGTTGCGTTAGAAGCGAGAAGCCAAGAAGGAACGGCGACTGCAAGGGAGATAACCGTCGGTGCAGTGAGCGGCGGGACCAAACGTCAGACTCACTGGCATGGGGAAAGCCAATGAGATGGCTTGCGGGCAGACTTGTCGGGCTGGATGATCGGTTCCGCTCGGTTGTTTCAACTCGAGCGAAACCGATCCACGACTTGCCTCTGCCATCTGGATCCACTGCCGGTTTCGGCGCGACGACGGGTGCGGTCGTGGGCGATCCGTTGCGCGAAGTGAGTTTCGCCCTGTCGAGGGCTTGCGTCGGAGTGTCGATGGACGTGACGGCCTCGATGGCGATCTTGTTAGTTGTATATGTGTTGGGCGTGTAGTCGGGGCTGGCGAGTCCCACGGAGGATGACAGGGCAGTTTGGGTAAGGGCGATGGTACTGCAAACGGACAACAAACCGCATAAAACGAGCTTGAATAGGGAGAACATCTTGAATTGCAATCGACGCGGTGATGATGACGCGACGGTTGCAGACAAGAGACGGTTGTCAAGGCGGCGATGGATACAAGGACGCAAGGCCCCGTTCATTTATCCCAGCAGACTGACTGCCAGCAAGGAGACACCCGTCGACGCGAGAGAGTGGTACGATGTGTGTTGATGGAGTATTACAGTCACAATTTCCGTCCAACTACATCCAAATTGGCATCGGTTCACGCACTGGACAAGGTAAAGAGATCAGGTTACGAATGCAGGTGACGTGGAAGGCGAAAGAAACCCGACTTTACCTTCAAAGGACCCTTGAAAGTTGGATGATTTGCGGACTCGATCCGAAAATAGGCCACGGTATCCGTCCATGGGTTCGGATGCCATGGTGATCCGCGTTACGCTTGGCGTGAGCTTCCCACGCATGGCCACGGACGGACAAGGCGTGTTCGTGGTCCATGGGTTCGATAAGGGGAGCACGGGATGGCACGGTGTCAGGTGTCATTGACAGTGAGCACAGCGAGGGCGAGTGAGCATTCGTCAAGGCGATACGATAGAGGTGTGACGGGGATTGACGGGGATTGGCGGTGAATGGAGGTGGCAGTACATGTCTTGTTAAAGGCAACATGCATGGAAGAGGAGACGATAGGCATGCGTGACGGTCAGGCGGGGACGATGTCTCGATGGAGAAAGCAAGAAGAGAGTATACGACCATACGACATGCGAAACGCGCGCGTAAGGGAAAGAGAATCTGGTGCATGAAGCGTCAGCCCGTGATGCGCCAAGTGAAAGCTGCAGATGCTCACCCCTCGCTCTCTGCTGCCGGGCACTGACCCCTGCGATGCCCGCCCGTCGTCCGTGTCCGACCGCCTCACACCAATTCCCCCTCCCTGCACGGCCCGTCCTTCCGCGTGATCGCCCCTTTCGAACTGATCCGCTTCTCGCGGATCCTCCACTCTGGCAGTTGACGTGGGTCCCGTTGGCTTTGATGGTCGACCGTATCACTTGATCAGACATCGTCACGTTGAAGTGATCACCGCAACGGGAAACGCATCTTGAACATGCTCACCGCGATGGTGGGGAACGTTGCGGGAATAGTGGTTGCGATCCGGAAGGGTGTGGTGTGAGTGCAGAATTGCATGAACTGCCGAAAAGGTGCCGAATATTGATTCGCATATCCTTCTCCCCCACAGTGACATCCTACTTGCTGCCTCGACCTCGTCAACAACCCGCCTCGGTCTCCCGTCTCCCTCTCCGTCCTCATCGTCGCCTGGACCCGCCATACATCGCTTCGACGAACAGCCCGCGGGGAGATATCGAATGTTGAACATCATTTGCATGTGCGTTGATGGTTGTTCACCTTCCCCGATCGCCGCAACAGGGCTGAGTTGCTGACATTGATTCTCTCTTCCTCGTGCAAATCATTCGAAACGCCGCACGACACCGGACATCAACGGATGCCATCATCGACAACGACTCCGCATCAAGCGTTCCAGGTGGACGGTGAAGGACATGACGACAATCGGGTGGTTCCCGAGAGGCGGACAGGCCGGCCGGCAGGAAAGCGGAGAGGATGGGATCACGGAAAGGGACCCGTAAGTGGAAGGAGTGATGTGTTGTGAGAGTCTGATTCTTGCGCGATTTGCATTTCGTTTGAATAATTCGCCGGTGTTGCGGGTCGACGTTGCAAGTCCTCTTGATACGCACTCTTCTCAGGCTGACGTTTGCTGCGTACGATTCACCGCTTCAACGGCCTTGCATGCGACGAGATCATTCAAGTTGCAGCAGCTGTTGAAGCCTCTCGTCGACACCGCAAGCGACCGGTAACCCGCATGCAGTCACGTGTTGTTCGTGAGGCATATACTCTGTGGCATTGCCGCGCATACAGTCTCATTCAGAAGAAAGCAATCGTGCTCTACTCTCGAAGAGTACTTCGGTACCCAGCGTCATCGCCGTCGCCGCAATATGGGTTGAGTGGGTATGGGGCAAGCGGGTGGTAGCGATCGGTAGTCGGATGCAGGAACGGTGCGCCATCTTAAGATGTCTCGTCTGACTATGCCTAACCTCTCTTGGGCACACTTCAGCGTGGCTCCTGGATGTCCTATAGACGGCGCCGGACAGCTTCCGATCATGTTGTAGACAGGAGTAGCTCGCAGAGGTCTTGCGTCTGGCGACAATAAATACACACTGATCGCAGACTGGTTGCTGTTATGTGATATCCGAGATATAAAGCTTTGTATATCGCATTGAGGCACAGAAACGCACACAGCCTGAGATTACACATGATGCACTCGATAGATGTAATATACAGAAAAGACGCGCCACTTTGCTGCCACGCAGCCGTCCTTCTTTCCTAACACAGTTCTTTTCATCGAAGGGCCTCGACGACGCAGGCGATACGCGTTTGACGCGCAAGCGCCGATATCCTTTAACATTCCGCGTCCCGTCCTAGAGGTGGTAGAGCTCTGTTGTGTCGGCCCATTCAGTCGCACGGAGCGTCACATCGCAAGCCACTTCTTGCCTTGAGTTGGAATGCGCATCTGCGTGACCGAAAACTGCGTGAAGTACGTGTCAAGATGTCGGCGAACCGCCGCGGCTGCCGTCGTATCCAACCGACAACACGTGACTAGGTGGGTCCGGGGTAGGTCTGGATGGTCTGGCAGCTGGTCTGGCGATCTTGTTTGAGTTGTTGAACTTGATTGACATTGCTGTCGTGTATGGCCCCGCCGACTCGTGAATGCAGACGAGTCTTGGTAGAGAGGCCAATCGAGAGCGTCAACGACATCGCCACACAACATCGCAACCTTTCCCGAACGCCATGCCAGTTGTAAAAGAATCAGCCCCGCAATGCAGACGGCTCGTTCGACTCGCCGGTTCAGACTTGCATCATGATTCGCCTGGCTGTCGTCTTGCCCCCTTCATCCCTCCATAGCACTACCGCATCCATCAGTCGTTAATTCGAGCAAACTTTGAGCGAAAACCGGTCTCGAAGTTGCAACACTTCGGCTACAACTGTTCTCCCGACGATTCGCTGAATTCGCACAGCATAGGAGCAGTGGGCGAGCAGCCGACCGGATGGTCAGAGGATACCCGAATTCACACCAACGTCCTGAAGCCGGCGACGAGGGCTCCCGTCCACCACGCGCGGATTTGCTGCATTCATGATCGGGGATGCCGATCACACTGCCAACGGCGACGACGTCTGCAATGTGCCCAAAGAGCTGTTGCAAGGGTCCGGTCGATGGCGAGAGTCTTGTTGAAGAGATATGGGCGTTACATCAATGATTGTCAACCTTCTATCATGCGTTCGCCCTCACCCATTTACGCATCAACGCTCGCAGGACCACAACCTGGAACGGATGCCAACCCTTTACCGCCAACTTGAGGGGACCAGCGATGCTGACGACATCATTCATCACTGTCAATCCTCGCGCAATGCATGAACATGACTATATCGACGACATAAGGTTATCGTACCATTATTTGGCGTGGGCGATCCGCGTCAAGCGGAACGAGGCGAAAGGGGCGATCGCATCACGGTACACGTCGGCGGTGGATCTGCGGTTGGGGAATGAGCTGAACAAGGCGGATCGGCGAGGCTAAAGGATGGGACAGGTCGCAAAGGTGAGTAGCCATGCTTGACCCTCCGCGATGCATGGGCATATACTGAGCGCACAGCAGGTACAGCAGGTAACTTTTTGAAGCGTTTCGGGGACACATTTCGTTCAAAGTTGTCCGCCATATAGACAGCTTACATGAATATGAACATCTTTTAGAATCGAACCACGTTCTCGGCTCCGCACACTGTCGCGTCGATGTGTCGCCGTGCTGGAACCCTGATTGGCTTATGCGTATGGTCATCGCCCTTTCCCGTCTTCCCTTCGTCTGTTGGGATTCTTTTCAACGTGATAGTCTGTTAACGTCGACGTCCTTCAGACACCTCAGCATGCTTCTCCCATTGAAGCTCGCCCTAGTCGGGTTCGTGCTTCTCTGCAACGCATCTGAATTTGTCCAACTCAAGAACTCTCCTATCACAACCGAAATCAGTAAGCCTGTTTCTCGGTCTCGAGGCACTCATACTGCTGACAAAAGGGAGTTTTGTCAGCATCTTCGCGATCATCTCGACAAGCATTGAATCACATGCATGCTGCATCTCCCCAAGGCCTCGATCCGTGGCTACGAGCGGCGCTGATATTGGTGTCGAGCATCGTGCAAGCCGTGTTCGTGTATCATGGTGTCTTGCGCATCTTGCAGAGAATCTATGGCCCCATGCTAGGCAAGGGATCGAGAAAGAGTCGCTGTGCGGGACTGGCGCTCACCACGAAGGTGTGTCCTGTGCTTCTGCCGCGGACTTCAGATGCTGATGTCTCGCCTGACCTAGTTTTTGCTCTCGGTGTCAGCGATATTCATGACTGCGACAGAGGTGCTCCGAATGATAACGCCGTCTGGCGTCGTCTCCGTCAGTCCTTCTAAGCCTGCTGCATTGCTGTATGCTCATCTTTCTGGTGTTTAACACAGTGCCCTCTTGTTTCCAAAGATCCGGCGTTAGATTACACCTGCATCAACGTGTTCACCGCCTCAAACGGCACGCGATGGTCATATGAAGAAGACGAAGATCGTCACATGCCGGGAGGTTGGCGAGATGCCGTTGGAGTCTCGCAGGGTGGAATCACCGACGTCACATCAGCACTTCCCACTGCCGAAGACCACATAGGGCTTCTGCAGGGCGATAAAGCTATCTCTCAAGAAAGCGGTCAGAGCATAGACGAGAAGTGCGACACGCAACGGAAGAGCAATGTCCCTGAGCGCATGGTCACCATGATCGACAGGGCAGACTCTCAATCTGGGAACAAGGTGCTGTTACGGGTGAATGTCAAACACACTCTCACCACCGCACACACAAGGCAGGCCAGCGAGGCGAAAGTCCTATGGCGTGTGAGCGCAGGCAAAGGCTCAGGCAGTCACTCGGAAGCCGGAGACGTCATGCCTCCCATCTCAAAAAGCTGGTCGTTCGACGAGGTAACCTCCGACGTATCAGAGGAGGCTGGCGCGGCTGCAAGCGCCGAAAAGTTCGAAGGGATAGCCGAGGATATTGACGTACAAGTAAGCCTTTGATCACATATGACCACATACACCACCAGCTGACTGAGGGCTTATGTAACTCGCTCCTGATCAGCTTCTCGAGCGATTCTCCGGCCTGCGGATTGCCAACGATGCGGAGGGATCATCGTGCACCGGTACCACGGCTGAACGGATTGGGACGTCGGAGCCTGCGTGCGATGATACTCCTACTTCCTCGTCATCAAAATGTGAATATCCATCCGAAGACAAACAATCAACGACAACTTCGGATGCTCCGTCTCACCAAATCGCTCATCGTTACTCACATATCATGGCCTTAGCGGCTGCCGTCACTGCGTTGACCGAGGTCGAGCACGACAAGCACGCTGCTCACACCCAGACCATTGCAGATCGCATTCAATCAGAACCGGACTCGGTAGCTTCTTTCGATTCGACATTTCCAATGGAGGCCTTGTTCGTTGACGATCATGAGCTCGCTTCGTCAGGAGAAAACAACGATACATTCGATGTCTATGCGCAGTACCCGGCTTTATTCGTTGATTTCGCTCCATCGACCCCATCGGTTCCGCTCGTCCATATGAACACGATGCATAGCGGCAATCTAGAGATATCAGCCGCTCCCGCGACCGAGATGAGCGCCGATATTTACATGACCAATATTGCCAGAGAGGAGGATGTGTGGATGGATGCGCAGGCTGAATCGACTCTTCTGGATTCTCTTGCTCCCATCGTCAACGCCGGATCCGAAATCAGTGAATCGGTAGCTGTAAACCTACTGCAAGAGAGTGCCCGTTGGTCCAGCCTGGTCCCCATGGCTGCAGAGCCACTTACAATTGCCCCAGCAACGGACGCTCAAACTTGGCAGACAGCGCAGAGCTCGGTAGCATGGAACTCGTACAACGAAGCGAACATTGATCCCTCATTGACATGGTCGTCTTCGCATCTCGGACAGCTTCAAGATTCAGCTGGGATTGGCATGCAGACCGAGGGATCCCAGTGGGAGTCAGGCGCCTTTACTTTGATCGACGCGCAAGTTCCTCTTGAGCAGCTATACTGGCAGCAGAGCACCCGACAACCATATACTGGGATTCCGCAAGCTGGCCACGCCACCGGGCCCTTCACGGAGTACTTCCACGCAGCGACATCCGACCCATCGCTTGTCGGCCTAGATCAGGCGGCACTCTCTACTGATGAGGTCATCGCCATTTCTGATCTGGCGGATATGCAGAATGAAATGGTCCAGTTCCAGCCAAACGCGGTGACTTTGGCCGATGCATGGAACACTTCGGTGCAACCCGGTTGGCAAGATGATACGTATCATGCATTTGCCCCACCACCGCCTGTCAACAACTTCACCCTTCCTTTCGAAGACCAGTCTCCCCCTATGCCTGCTGTCGAGGCTTTCGTCGGATCTGAAGAGACTGCTGAATTGCAGTCTGCGTTAGCAATAAACTCGGCGGAGAGAGCAGCGCAGGTGGAGGAAGATGTCACGTTCCTGACCAGGTACGTGACGGCCCTGATGGCGCAGGACAATGCGGCGGAAACTGCAGCGCCCTACGATCGGGAGGAAAGGGCTGGGCGCCCATCTGCGCTTCGTGCGCGGTATGATCCCTTGGCGTCAGAAGTGGAAATGGAAAACAACAGACAAGAGGTCATTCGAATCATCGCGGCTGTCGGTCCCACAATCAAGGAGGAGGAGAACGAGAGATGGCAACACTCGGTCCCGTCCGGATCAAACGCTCTCGTCGTGCTTGGCAAGCGAAAGCGTGGCTGCGATGTCCCTACTCGCTCTGGTCGATCTCGCCAAAGGGAAGCACCCGCAGTCCCAGACAACGCTCAAGGGGATGCGGACACGACGTTCCCATCCCTGATCCGTAAGTCGAGAAAGCAGGGATGATACCGCCTAGGTCGCTGATTTCCTCTATGAACGGCTCAGAAACCTACGATATCGACTACGATTACTGACCTCGATCGCGCTTGCCCAGTTGACAGCGAGCCTCGGTACCGATCCTTTTGTGCACATTGGCAGCGTTAGAAAGTTGTATTTCATAATGACATGATGGATTTTGCAGAGAATAAGACTGGCCTAAGCCTACTCCCAAGTTTGGGCGCAATGGTAGACCGAGATCAATTGATACCCGCGATGATTGATTTTGTGCCTTCTAGCGAAGAACGTGGATTATTTGTTGCACTAAGGTCAGATCACTGATAGCCTTATTGTATCATTAGAGACTGCTCACCTGTTGCACTAAGGTCAGACCACTGATAGCCTTAGAGCAACAGGTTTACAACGAATGATACTATGGAATGAGTTCGCTCATATAGGAAGAAATTGAG